>JARQSU010000763.1:328989-357442 GCA_030142265.1 Calameuta filiformis
GGACTTTTCAAGGGCTTTCGAACGCGCCTAGTCCCAATCAAATCGGAGCACTCGTTTTAAAATGCCAGCCAAAAACTCGTGTGGTGGGCTCAGATCTGTGGTGGACCTAGGTCCACCACACTCGTTCTCAGTGACCTGCAATGCTAACCTCAACTTCTTATATACCAGAATTTTGGATTTTCTAAATACTGTTAAAAACTCTGTCGATAAAACCGAAACGACTCAATTAATTCGTATCGATTATTTTGATCGAATCAGCTTCTGCATTCGTAGCCAGTACCCTTTGAACGTGCCGACTGGTACACGATTGATTGTATACATGGGAGGTTATTCGCTGCAATATGTACACACACGTGTATACAGACACCTGTGCAAGATTGAATTTTGACAACCCGTCATATCGAGAAGAGAACGCGAGCGGAAGCCGATTTATGAATTTTCCATTCGCTTTCAATTTGCAGCATCCGAGGACCCGTGATGCTGGGGGAAGGGGTTAGGGGAGAGTTTGTATCTACGCTCTGGTGAAAAAACAAAAACAGCCACGACATACATATATATATATGTTTTTTTTTATAAATTGGCGAGAGCGTCCGAAAAACAAAATGTAAATTTGGCTGACGCGCGAAATTCAAATTGAGACCGACGAGAGCTGCTGCACGCGATTGCAGGTAACGCACGCTATAGCACACGTGTGTCCCATTACTACCAAAGTACTGATACTGCTAGTACTAAACAAGTAGTACGTGTATACGTAGTACATACATACCATATGTGTATCATATAGAGATAATATTGCCAGTAGCTGTACTGTGAAGCAACGTTATACGCGAACGCTAAATGGACAGAGTCCAGTTGGTCTGGTGTGTGTTGCGGTTTTTCACTAGAACGGCGATTCTCTGATGCGAGGTGGCACATACGTGTGTATGTGGGGTACCTGGCGCGTACTGTACCTACTGGTCCAGGTATCGCTTTGCCATCGGCAAGTCACTCCATTAGCCTGTAATTGCCGGAGTATTCAGTAAAATGCCACTGAGGTTATCACTGTAGTTGAAAAATTGATTGGCGAGCGCGAAAAAGAAAAATGCTTTGAATTTTTGATGAAATTTTTCTTCACATGCAAAATGTGCGTTCGTGGCAGATTGGTAATTCGAGGTAATTAATTAGCCTGAAATTGTCATGTATTTTATTTGAACGCTGATGATATTCTCTTTTTTTTTTTAAATTACCGTGGAAAATGAATTTGCGAAATTGAGGGAAAAATTTGCGAAAACGTGGATGGCCACGGTTTTTTTTTTTTTGTATGCAAATATATACCGGGGGCTAATTTTGTGTAAATGCGAAAAGGTGTTCTCTGAGGGAGTCACGCTCGTGCATATTTATTGGCTCACTCGATCCTGTTACTGCAGTGCATAGTGCATAGTGCATAGTGCATTCACTTGCTGTATAACCGGTACAATGCAGTATCGACTGTTCTCGCGAAACTGCAGAAGCTTTGCACGACGGAGACGTTTAATTAAATACAGAATCAGTGTAAATGGTCTCGAGGAACGTCTTGGTAATTATCGTTTAGTCTTTGATGATAAACCGCGATGCTGAGACGCTGTTTGCATGGATATTGGAATTACGTAATCCGATAGACCCGAAGGGTGATTAAATTTTTCTACTGTGATTTATGCTTCCTTTATCATTTTTGCCTTATCAAGACGAGGATGCTGTATTGTTTGAATTTTTATTTTGCTACTACTTTTTTTTTTTTTTAATCAATTTATCGACTCGATTTTGGTTTCTTTCTATTGGCTGAGATTAGACGATTTAACGCGAACCGCTCTGTGTCGTCTTCTCTATGTTTTAATCCGAAAAATGGAGAACGTTGTTGTCGTATGTCAAAATTTCTTTATTGTATTTTTTTTTTGGAAAAAAAAAATATGGACCATGGCGATCATCGATAACAGGCTACCATGTGTAATTATTGACGCGCGAAAATGCCGATGGAAATTGCACGCGTCTGCAAGACTCGAGACGATTTATTTGAACCAACGGATGCATCGTGTTCGCGCGTGACGCAAATATAAAAGTTTGTCCATTATCATATTTTTTTTTTTTTTTTTTTTTTTTTTCTTGAAAAATTTCTCTCGCCCCCACGAGCTATGGAAACAGCCACGGCAACGAACACTGGATAAAGTAAAATAATTTGCAAACTAAGTTAAGCCCGTAGCTGCGGCAAATATTGATGCCAGCTGCAACCTATTGATGAGGCGCAGCCGAAGCCCCAAATCTGCTGAGCTTTCCCGTACAGAATACACAATGAGATTACGCGGTTAAGATGGGTTCACAGGGTTGAAATTTAACCGCGTCGAGTATATGATTGGCATCCGTGGTATCTCGTGCGAATCGTAACGGCGCTAATGTTTCGCGAATAAATAATATTTTCATACATATACTGGCTCCATTATAACTTTCACGCGATGCATATTGAGATTATACGGTTAAGCCGAATACACAGGCTCGAAGTTTGAGCAGACTGTATAATCGGTACTCGTAACCACGGTCGTGTGTAAATTTTAATGCTGAAGATTTTTTTTATAAATAAATATACTATACTTGCTTATAGTAAGTTTCACATAACTACGGCGTGATGCACCGCGATGGGCTTTCACGTGATTGCTATGAGATTTCGTATCCTGTGAACGAGGCACAATGTAATCCCCAAGTCTAACGTATACTGTATCCCAACAGCCAATCCCAATGAATCGATTCATCATAATACTCAATAAATCGTGGAATAGACTATCCCGAGAACGTTATATCATATATCCCATCAAATCCGATGCATCTCTCTATTAAAAAAGGGGGGGGGGGGCGTTATCAATATATATATATATATATATATACGTACACACATAAAAGCCAGTACAGAGGAGTCGAGTCTAACGACTTTTATACAGTGACGTAACTTTATTTATGACTTAAAAAAAACCGATGTTGAGATTTTTCAAAATTTATATCTTTCCCATACCAACAGAATCGACTATCGTACTGCGTACGACGCTCTGAATTCAATGGGGGTTTGACTTACCCATTATACAGGGTAATTAAAAAAGATTTTACCACTTGTATTTAGTCTGAAAGATAATAAAATGGACACGATGTTCTCTTGATCGTATTGCGAGCGGTTTAATCTTTTTGACTCACCCGTTATGTATCGTTGTAACGATAAACTTAGAAATCAGATCATTTTTCGGGACCCTTATCGATTCTAACTTCCGATTTTTTTTTTTATCAGGCCACGACGAACAGTGCCACGGAAAAGAAGGTACATTGGCCCTCCACCTTCCCAGCCTCTTCCTTCTTTCTTTTTTTTCCTTCGATATCACGCAATTGCTTTAAAGCTCCGAAATCCTCTCGCGGCGACCCGTCCAGGACCTCCATAATTCTTTGGGTCTCGTCCTATCTTCGCCACTTATCAAATATTTTCACAATTCTCCAATATATAACGTACTATATACAGTTTCTCTCATTTTTATCTCTCTCTCTCTCTCTCTTGTTCTCCTCCTCTCTGCATTATGGATGTAGTATATATATATATTTCGTTAAATACTTATAATAGTACTTACTTTGCACTATAATAATCCAAAATCGTCATAATTAATTTTCTACTAAATTCAGATCATAATCTCGTACCTTTTTTAGGTTCAATTATCGAGTTCGTTTGAATTGGAAAAATCTTTTTTTTACATGCTAAATTAAAGACCACCAATTTAATCGTCGCGCAAACATCTTTTCCCCATTGAACTCTGAACTGCTGTGTAACCTGCCGTAAGAAATTTCATACATGACGTTTACTATCGCGGGTATCACGCTCGTACCTTGTATCCCCTTTATCCTTTATGACCTGAACTCCACCGTGGCTAAAGCCTAGTATTTATGTAATGCGGCTCTGTTGCAGCAACGTCGCTGTGCATCGGCGCATCGGCTGACACGTGACTATAGCGCACGTGTTAATTACCCGGGGGGGAGGGGAGGTTGTTATTGTTCGCAATAAATTAATATTTCAATTATGAATTCGCCTAATGCTCGGTAGGTATACTGACGTCGTGAGAGAGTACATACCGGGTGGGCGTGTTTGACTTTAACGTACCGCGGAATTATATAGGGTGGTTAATAATGTCTGCAGGTAAACCATCTCATAGTTACTCCATCTCTTCTGGTGGATACGTGGCTTTTTTTTGGGTATCTTGAAATTGCGCAATTGACAAATGTACTACGCTGTACCAACCTTGTAAAAAATTCATGAGTTAACTCTTACGTGACTTTGGGTTAAATCTCAGTCAATATATGGATTTCTTGAATAATGGAGTTTAATCCGATATATCGTTCGCTGTATATTCCCGGGTACAGCGAGGAGGGTCGTGGGGCGGGCGCCAGGGTAATAAAAAAATGATATATTATTCATACGGAGAATTCGCGAAAGAGTCACTTATAAAATGCATTTTGAAAAAAAAAAAAATTGGTACAGAGAAAAAAAAATGTTACGCAAACGTTTCATGTGCGTCGGCGGGTCGGGATTTATAAATGAAGGATGGGGATAACAGGGGTGGCTGCGGGGGGGGATAGATACAATATTTATATCTAAATGCGGAACTGTTGAACAATATATTTGGCTGCTGGTTCGTGTATATCGGGTATATAAACTTGGAACGGTTATTGCGGGATACGGTTACCATCTGCTTCCTAGTCTCTTTTGGTTTGGCAGGTTGGCCATTATTAATCCATCAAATCAATGGGAGACTCGGGCGCTTTGGCCGGTTGGGAAATTTGGTATCTCGATGGATATCTAAATGCTGCCGGCTGACAGTTGTAACTTTGATTCGTTTTGGAAATTTTTTTTTTTTTTGGGTGGGACTGGGGCGGGAGGGAATCGATGAAAATTTGAAAAAGTTTCGTATATATTGAGCATTGATTTTCTGACAATAATACAAATCTGAATTTTTTTGATTGGAACAATTTTGTAGTTAAAAAAAAAAATGGGGAAATTTATTATTGGATTTTACGATATGCGCGATTTTATTTTAAAAGTGTCTACTGGCGTCTAGCAAACTCTTGGTACGCGATGCGAAATGTATAAATGGAAGTTCGAACCCAAGAGAGAGTGGCTGGTGATTAATTAATATAAAAAGATAAAATTCCGATACGTAATTTTACGATAGAAAATGCAGGCTGCAGCCTCGTAGCATTTCTGGAAAGAGTCGGGACGGATTTGAAATTTTCTCACCGCAGTGGAGATTCAATATTTTTGCATATTTCGAGATGAGAGTAGCAATATGAACGATAAGGGCTGATAAGGTAAAAGAGAAATGAAAGAGAGAAAGATAAAGAATAGTAATACCGTACCACGAGTGTGAGAGTTAAACGCACGTGGTCGAAGGTAAATCTTTTTTTTTAATACTTCTCTGGACCACAGCATCCCTCATTCGGTCCATCTCATTTTATTCTCTCGCAGTATCCAATTTCGAACATTGGCAGTTAATCTCGAAAATTTTGCAAACAAACATTCGACATTCACAGTTGACGTTAATCGTCTTACGAAATCTCTCACCAGCATCCCCATATTCTGGACCAATTTTTATTCCCCTTTTTCCAGCGTGAAAGAGGAAGGTGAGTAAAAGTAGAAAAAAAAAATAAAAATAAAAATGGCCAACATTTCTCTGACAGCTTTGTCCTCCGTTTCCAGAAAGCGGTTCAAAGATTCCGCTTCATTGCGACGTCACTCCCAGCATCCAGATCCAGTCTCCCTCAAGGACATACGGAGAAGGGGTGTCGAGAAGAGGGTTGAAAGTTAAAAGTGCAGATAGAAACTGTGGACCAGAAGACTGAGAGAAAAATGAAGAATCCTTGAGCTGCACGGAGGAAAGCAAAGCTTTTCCGGATTTCGGAAAATCTTTAACCCCTATCTTATTTGAATGCCGGTACAGGGGGTGGGTGGGGGTGGGAATTATCTAAAAATAATCGGTGCAGAGACCAGCTCTTATCAGGGTCGAAGGTCGAGCAGTGTCGGAAGGGGGTCGGGAATTTCAGTATAGAATCCCACACGTAAATAGGGGCTAATAACAACCCCTAATGATAAAGGCTATTTTCAATTGGTCGAACCCACCCTTAAATTTTCTCTACACGAAGTCATCGACCCTTAAAGGAAAACCACCCTCCCTCCGACGCAGCCCCACTTCCGGTCTCTCGCATTCGACACACCAGACTCCTCACCCCTTCCGAGCCGCGAATCGATAGGCGCCCTAAATCTGCAGTTAGTTTCCACGCGAACGTTTACAGTCGATCCTATTACGTCACGACTGCAGCCCTTATCAGTTTAATCATTGCGAAAACTATAATTACGCCAAAGTCAATTAATAGACCATTATTACTCCATACTCTGTTATTCAATATACTAATTACGTTTTCATAATCATAATGCGGCGTTCACACCGATAAAGCTCGCGAGCGCGAAAGTACAGTACGTAAAAAAATCTTTTCGAGAATACGGAATATTAAGATTATGTTAATTACGGTATCTCGAGATTTTCCTCGAGATTTTACATATCAATGGGGAAAACGTGATTTGAATTCTTATTATTTGCCGCGCGGCTATTTACAATTTTCAATTAAATAAAAGCCATCCGCGTATTCAACTCTCGGGGCTAATCACGTGGCCCAAGTAGTAGCTTACATTAATAAATTCAAGCGAATGCAAAGGGTGGTAAGAATTTAAAGGATCTCGGTTTTGGGATCTCGAAAGAAAAAAAAAAATTCCACCCTCCTGCCACCCTCTGTATACCCTGGTACGTCTGTCTCCATGTGTATCTAATATTACACCGCGTTTTACAAAAAAAATTCTTTCGACCCTTAACACGAGGTACATCTTGGGGGGAGGCATCCCCCTCTTACCTTAATCTTTTTTTTCGCCTAGCAAGCTCCTCTTTACCCCGTTTGCTTTTAGCAGAAGCCTTTCTACGTCCGTGGGAATAATCGCGTAATCTTCGAAAGCTCTTTCGACAGATCTAAGCTCTCTGGACCGAGCTCTTGCATCCTATACGAATCTATAGTGTGTCCGATAAGCTCTTTAGAAAAAAAAAAAAATTACATCTACTGCACATATGCACGCGTGTGTATTATACACATATGCTACCATGCCTAACCTAGCTATACATACATACATTAAAAAAAATTTTTTTTGCAGATTGAATTTTCAAAAAGTTTGCCAAATTTTGAAAATTGTTTGTCCCCCTATCTTATCCTCCCTGTAGTAGTTTACCGATACGATTTTCAATACGGCAAAAGTCAATGTCCCGTTGAATTCGTAAAGCTAAGTGATTTCTTATGTCGCCCTAGGAATAAGATCGCTTCGTTGCGTTTGCCATCTTCGAAATCTTCTTTACCGACTGAAATTGGGAAACCGTGAAAGTTGCGATCGGGACGCGACGAACGTCACGCGATTCGCGAGAAGATTCAGAGTCGCTGGAAAGTCTGAACGGAGGCTGAATTTCAGTTGAAAATCCGTATTGGGGGGAGCGGGCGTCGGGGCGTCGGGGCGTCGGATAACGCGCTCGCGGTTTTCTCCAAAGACTTTAACGATTCGAGGAATATGGCTTTTTGGAGACTTTTTGCAGATTTAACTTACCCGCCATCCCCTTTCTCTGTCCGATGACTTTATCTTCTTGCGACTCTGCCAATCAGCATCCCTTATCTCTGTGGCTGGCTCTCTGCTATCCTCAACACTTGTTTATCTGTCCATCCAAAGATAAAGCATACCCCTTAGTCATCGTTGTTTTTCGCGTTAAAAGAAATGCCTCGCGCTTCTAACCAAGAACAAAGATACTCGAGTCTGGAGCAAACGTGACTGAACAATGAATCTCTTGAGAAGGGATGCTGAGAATGGGAAGATGAGTACCGGATGAACAGTCAAGAAATACATATACATATGTATAATATTACAAAGACCCAGTTTAGATTTGACTGTCAAACATAAAATTGACATAATTGAAAGAGAAAAAAGAAATTAAAGGTCCATTCGCAGCTTCACATATATTTGATCATCCTCAACGTCAGCCTGTCTTACCCATGGAGCATTCTTCGGATTCTGCCTCGAGTATTGTATCTCTTATTTTTCCCTTAAATAACTTGCAATCTACGTCAGCTGCTTGACAATTGAAATCGATACTCTAAGGTGGTCTCTAACTTATTATTTTTTTTATTTTTTTTTTTAAATATTTTCTTTCCTTCTCTCTCTAGAGCCGAAATACGAGTAACGCGCCTAGAGGGAGTAGTAAAAGTTTTAAGCAATTTCAACTCGACTCGCATTGTCATTCGTTTAGCGATAGTGGCTGTATATGCATATACATATATACCATATATATACACATATACACAGTGAAAAGAATATACAGAGACAGGCAGGTAGGACTGTGTATAGGTCACCAGGGTGTCATCCAAGGGACGACGATAAAGAAAAGGTGAAGCGAATTGAGAAACTAGAACGGCGGTGCGGGAGAGGGACGAGGAGGGGAGGGTCAGGTAACCGTAGAAGCATTAGACCGAAAAAGAGGGGAGGAAGAGAAGACGATGGAAAGAGAAAGAGGGGAGGGGATGTCCTCCTGGTTACTCTTTTTTTCTTGCTAATTTGCTAAAAGTCCCTCTAATTTGTGGCTTTCGTCTTTACTAATTCACGTTACCCATAAAAGCCCGTTAACCCTAACCTAACCTGTTTTTGGTCCTTGCGAGTGATGATTCACACTATGCGCCCCCCCGTCTTTTCTACCGGGTATGGCAAATCTTCTTGGATTTGCTTTTTCAAATAGCTCGCGCCGCGACGCTTGATTAATCGCATTGCTATCTTAATAAATTGCTTTGTTTGGATTAGCTCGCACGGTATAAAACAAGCCGCTGGGATCTTAATGGATCACCTAATGAGGGTAATCGCTCCCATCTTTACCTAACCGATGCCTATACTTGCGCCTGACAGAGACGAATTGGGCAAAAAGTTGGCAAAGCCCAACCGAACGTAATTTCATAAGTCGATTAGGCTCATTTTCACTATGGCCTGTGGCTACGTCCACATGTACAGGGTTACTCGCGACAAACCAACCGGCTGAAGTTTACGTCACTCAAGTGAACGTCACGCGGTTCCGCTTGTTGTAATCACCCGTTTGTTACTAATTTCAGCTGATCCGTTTGCCATTAATCACCCTGTATATACATACATATATATATATATGTATATATAAATTAAGCATCGTTTTCTTATTCAATAGGCAACTGTCAACGGCATTAAATTTAACACTTGATCCCCTTTGATCGGAAGCAGAGATACGAGGATGCTGGACTTGGGTTCTCGTTAATATACGCTAATCTTTATGACGTCATGACGAAGATAAATATATATATATATATATATATATCTTAATAAAATAAATTTATTTTTATTTAAATGTCATCCTGTTATTTAATCACACACGTGCACTTGTCGCGTTCTCTTGAGCTTCTCTAGAAGTGTTTAGTGGGAACCCACCTATGTATGGTACCTATATACATATATGCATGTACGGTTTTACGTAGGCGAGGTGGGTAAGCTCGGGGGGTGGGAGGCGTCCCCCCGTCGGCCCCCCTCCCGTGCGTCTCTAGCGGAATAACGTAGAAGTTAATTGAAAAACAGGAAATTAAATTTTCGCAATTCCCAAGCGCGCCGGAGTCTGACGGATAACGGGAAGCGCGAGGAGTGTAAAACGTGGAATAACTTCGGTGAATAATCGACGCCTTTAATCATTCGGTCTTGCACCCACGTGACTATCCGTACGAGGCTGGACAATGTGCTGTTTGTAAAAAAAAAAATTTTGATACTGTTTTCGAGTCTTGAAATTTTTTTTTTTTATTTTTAATTGAATCTTCACACGATGCTCGTATCGTCATGATCTTTTTGAAATTTTATCTCTGTGACGCATTTTTGTTGTATCTGTGAACTTTACTCATCTTCTTCTGATTGTTTATGCTTCAGGCTGTTCCTGCGTCGTTTACAGCAGCTCGTACAGCCCGCAGGGTGGGACGTTTACATCGCCTGATTTTCCGAAACGGTATCCGGCGAATATCGATTGTCTCCTTTACACGTTCACGGGACAACCGGACGAAATTGTCGCGCTCGCCTTTCATCAATTCAACGTTCGCCGTGTGGATGCCGAGTGAGTAGAGACAAAAATATCAATTACCAATCAATGATACGTGCATATTGAAAATTGCTGAAAGTCCTTGAATCGCTGTTGGCGAAATTTTGCACTTTTTCGTGCGTGGCGGTGAATTTTTTTTTTTTACGTTTTTTACGTTTTTAAGGAAATTGCGTGATTTTTTTTTTTCATACCGTAGGAACGAATTACGGATCGTTATTGAAATTTTATAAACGAGGGGAAAAACGAAAAGATAATAGTAAAATAACTGTCCTCCCGTTATACGGCTCTGTACTTTATTCGCGGTTACTTTCGCGTCGAAGGATTATAATTTTAATGCTTTTACATATTCGTTTTATGATCTCTCGATCCACCGCTGGTTTTTTTTTATTTAGATCATTATCGTCATGAAATATCGAATATTCGAAATATATCTTTAACTTGCGAATAATTCGGCCCGACGTAGATCTTTCTTCCGAAATAAAAATTTTTATTAATTACCCAAGATCGTTAAATACCCAAGTATAAGCATAAAAGTCAATCGCACTTACGACGATATATAGATTTACTAAAGATACGTCGCTGCAGCCCGCCAATCCCTCACCGTTAACCCATCCTGGCAAAAGTCAAAACTTCCAGACGGATGTGTCCCTCGAAACTCATTGAAATTCTCACCGGGATATATCGCAGTAAGAAAATTGGATCCATAACGACGTACACGAGAATCAAATGCAGACCGCGAGAAGCTGTCAAATAAATTTGAGTCGTGCAAAGAAGATTGATGGTCCAGAGGTAGACGGATTGAGGGGCGGGGGTATCTCGCGACGTCTGTCCGAGGGAGAAAATAAGAGAGCGTCGTAGGGGATGGAATATCGGGTGTGAAGAAGAAAGAGATGCCAAGAGAAGGAGAGGGGTGACGTCTATCCGGGGAGGGGAGGGGAGGGGTGGTTACATCAAGGAGTTTCGAAAGTCGGTGCTGCTACACCGAGGGTGGCCAATAATAAATTGAAGAAGATCCTGACGGAGTTCCGAAAATGGGTAGAAGGTAAAAGGGATGATTTCTCATAGGACGAACTGAAACCGGAAGGAGCCCTTGGACCGGGGAAACGTCTTTACGGGCCGGACGGAAGTTCTGGTAGCTACGTAGGAAGAGACGGGGTGGGTCGCGGAGGTGTCTTTTTCTCAATGAGAGAAACGAAGGTGAAACAAAGTTGGAAACGCGCCCGCGGTAATGTAACGTGGACTCCATCCAGGGTCCGTCAGGGATTTATAGAGATTGATGCCTGATTACGGGTTAACTCGAGCCTATCCTAACAAACGTCGATCAAATCCTGGAGCTTTCTTTTTACGAGTCGCTTTCTCCATTTCTCTTGACCCTCCATCCCCCCTTCGGCGTCTTTGTATCTCAGTGCGACGCTCGACGTCTTTTTCGAAGCTTCCTGCGGGGGGGGGGGGGCTCCTTCTCCCCTTTTCCCAGGACGGACCCGACCTCCGGTACCAAGTCGACCTGGTCCAAGTCGTTCAGACTCGATCGCTACAAATGACCGGAGTTCAGGGTCAGCTTGAGACAAAACTATTCCGGTTGGACGAACCCTGGGAAATTTTGGCGAACTAGCAGACGCCTCACTGTTTTTGGGTATCACGGGATGTAGGGGTCTGCGATTTGCCTGGATGAAGATTAAAATTTGTTCAGGCGTAACTTTGCGATATGACAATTTTGGGCGAATGGATTTTGGGTGCTTATTCATTTTTTTTTTTCTTTTTATTCTGACGTCTTTGAGCTTTAAGACTCTTATGGGTTTGCCGGTAGTGGCCGAGGAAAGATTTTGAAGTAATTTTTGTGGAATTTTATTTTTATCCCTTTTTTTTTATTGTTCTTATCGCTCGCGCTACCCTGTCCCTCGTTGTTGATAAAGTTTTTCACTCGGCGTTTCACTCGTTATCGGCAACTTTTCTCAAACTCTTTCGATTTCCACGCTTGATTTCTACGTCGAAACGCACCACGCCACATGGTCGGAAGGATTTCGCGAGTTTATTCTTTGAATTTTTACGCTTTTACATTCTCTCGCGTTTCGCCCTTATCCGATAAATCTTGCTCTGTATTTTTCTTCGATGCGGACTCGAAAGTTTTTCATTGTCTCAAATATCATTGCGCTCGTTACGCTCAGGATTATTACAAAGGACAAGCTAAGCGGGACGAGAAGGGGTGTCGTTTCGTTAAATGACTGTTTCAAAAAAGTCACCCTGAGATGGGAGAGAAATTCGAAAATTTATTTTCACCTGCCCCGACGCGCCCCATAGGCGTAGCCACCAAACGGTATTTCAAAAGGTCATCGTTAAACAATATATATATATACACAGATATATATCATCCTCTCCCCTCGCATCGTCGCACGGATATTTTTAAAGCATTCGCTTCGATGCTTATCTCGACGGCAAAAGAAATTCCTCCCTTTCGCCGTGCTTTTTTTTTCTCTTATCAATTTATCATCGCCCTAGGACCCTAGACAAATTTACGGTCTATGCCTCGGGTCTTGTAGACATAATGTAATGCCCATATCTTAGCGATGTGTATCCGTATACAAAATTTTCGCAAATTTGGTTCGGTCTCGTAACGAAGTGTCAAGGGGGAAGAATTTAACAAAAAAATGTAATTGTCAAAAAAACAAAGAATTAGATTTTAATTATCCGATATTTATCGGACTCAAAATATCATGGACCCCATGACGTCATATGTCAGTCTCCCTGTCGCGACCCTCAAAAAAAAAAAACTGCTGGAGCTATAGGCCGGTCATGTCATTCAAGATGTCCGATACTTGAATACGGGGGATTAGCTTTACCATGTGTGTCGCTTTTAATCCGAAACCATGTATTACGTTGATCCGATAACCAAGATAATGGGATAATATCAACTTATGGAACACACCCGTTTTTGCTGCCTTATCGAGTTAACGGGCCAAATCGCTCGACGAGATTTAACAAAATGCTCCCTCCCCCCCCCTCTTCCCCCCCTTTTTTCTCTCCATAATCCCGTTTCTTTGTGCCACCAAAATCATAGAGCGACTATGGGAGAAAAGCAACGTTAATCGCGCGAAGTCCTTTGCGAGGAGCGAAGACCTGGAAGGAGATCTTAAGAAGAGGGGGAGGGGGGAGGGGGGATGGCGAATCAGAATAAGAGATTTCGGGGGAGGGGGGGACGCGAAATAAATCCAGACGTTTCTCAACGTCACGATGATAAATCGAACGAGACTTTGAACTTACGAGTTCGAAATTATCTAAAAAAAAAAAAGGATCTGTTAACTGTAAAAAGTAGAGCAGATAAGCCGTTGCATTGCGGGGGCCCCCCACCCAAATATTTTGCAAAATTCACATCCCCAATAGGGGGTTGATTAATTTTTGGATACGAGGATCGTCCGTCTGATAAAAAAATTTTGTCCCCCGTCAAATTTTCCCTCTTATCGCTCATAAAGAATGTGTCGATGATTTTGCATGTTATCCAATTAAAAAAACGACGTACGTACAGTATGGCAGGTTGATAATTTTGAATTGCTAAAAAAAAAAAAGAAATGCGGATAAATATTTATATCTCAAATCAATAAATACACGTCTAACGTGTATAATGCGTTTATCCCGTGCGCAGCATCTTTCCAAGAAGCTTTAATCTCCCGATCAGGAATACGAATGTCTTCGGTATCGTGAGAACGTCCATCAGGACGAGACTCACCCTGGAGTAATTCGTTCCCCGATACTTGTCACGTCTTGGTCTCCTAAGATGTAATCTCTATTTACGTACCGTGAATTTAAATCGCGTCTTCGGCCGTCGATACGAACAAACGTACGTATATATATGTAATAGGTATCTGGATAAACGTATGTGACAAACGTGCTCGTATACCTATAGCTACTGGCCCTAACATATATGTACACAGGGGGAGAGAGAGAGAGAGATGGACCGAGCTCATTTCCACATATGACGCGTAACAAGTTTAATGGAATATCTGGAATTCCAAGAAACAAGGGTGAAACCGACTGTACGTCGAGGTTAGAGTAAAACCACAAGTCTGGATAAAGTCAGGGTGCAAGACCCCCCCTCCCTCCCTTCCCCCAAAACCACCCTTACTTGATTAGACCGTATACCAGTAGAGTCCCTCGACGTTATCTAACCTGCTGAACTTGATTGCAAGTACAGATACAGTATATAGGGAAGGCGTATCTGCTATATAAGGGTTGCAACTACCCCTTTATAATATATCGTAGATCCCAACCCCTTTCGTGTCTACGTCTGTTTAGCCAAACTTACATCCCCCTCTCTACTTTGCTGCAGCATCGTTCGCCAATTCAAGTCCAGGGTAATACAGCGATCACCCTGTATAAGGGATGAAAGACGAAGTTCAAGCTTTGGGCTTGATTTCTATACCCTCGGATGGTCCGACCAGCGACTTGGTCCATGTGTAGTATCTTATCTTGATGTTATCTAGACTGAAGTTTATGGGACTCCTGTGTATGGGGCTGCGTCTGTCTATACCCATATGGTGTTGCCTATGGGGGTGTTTAGTATGACGGGTGGCTGTAGTCACTCGAGCGTACCTGACTTTTGGCTTCGTTCCATTCTCTTGGGGATTCCCATGAATTGTGGCTCCGCGAGAGTAAAAGTTGCGAGACGAAGAGTCTGCGGGAGCATAAATAGGGTTGGGGATTCCGGTCGTTATATATATATATATATATTTTTTTTTTGTCTACCACCCTCCACAAATTTCCATGCCAAAAAAGGAAGAGCGTCTCATTGAAATTGTAGGATTTATTTAGCCCCCGTTAAAAAGTAGTTTACGGGTATATAATTTTTCTTTTTCTGCAGATTCCTACTTTATCCCAGTTACCCTCGACTCCGTTCCGGGGATATTAATTTCGCTGTCATTCGTGCGCGTTGATATCGCGCGCGGAGTATTTAATTGCTTGTAATTTCTCGGAAACTAATCTAGATTTCCACGTATTACGTTTCCCGATGTAAATCCATGCACGTTATATTGTGTATGCAAATAATCTTACTGGATATATATGTATATATGTGTGTATATACTGACCGGCATTATGCCCGAATTGTCGACGGGGTCAACTCGAACAGAGGAACTTCCGACAGATAAGACATAGCGGAGTCAAGGAAGCAGTTACGTAATATACGGGTTTCCATCCAGCACGCAAATGTCCCTAGATACTTTGTCATACTTTTCGGATGGGTGGACGCGATTGCTGGTGTTTCTAGTATTTTTTTTTTTTCACTTTGTACCGCAGGTATCCAGGGATGCTGTACTTGGAGTCGCTTAGTCTCCGAGAGACATCTTAGCTCGTGCAATATCTTCTGCTTGCAGATGCAGCATCATCTGGACCATATTGTTTTTTTTTTTAAAGGACGGAAAAGCATAAAATGACTTTTCCATTGTGAAGAACGATGGTATTTAAATTTTTTTTTTGAAAAATCTTAAGGTGTGTCAGGGGGGTAGGGTTACACGAAAGTTTCTTATACACAGTGTGTGTTACGATTTGAGTAATTCTCTTTTTTTTTATTTTTTTTTTTTCGAAGAAATTTGTTTATCCTGAAAATTTTAACAGCATCTCCATTAGCCAGCACTCACTTGCCGAGATCGTATTTCACTGGCTTCTTTACCTAGTATCGGGTCATTAAGACTCGAGTATACGCGATACTAATAACATTTGTTTTCCCCACTTTCGGCGAGTAAAGAAACGTGGGTATTATTTTCGGAGGCTGGTACGCGGGTTGTTATCAATCATTCTTTATCTTATTACGGGAGAGGCGACGAAAATTTTGTCACGAGTCGACCTTGTTTCTTTCTTTTTTTTTTTATTTTATTTTTTATTTGATAACGATATCAAACTTCTCCTCCAGGAGACACGTGAAAAGTCACGCGATATCGAAATCACGTAACGAGTGAAGCGAGCGACAATAAATTGCGGAGAGTCGAACGAGTCGAGTCGATCGAAACGCAAGAGGGAGGATCGATTGAAATTCATTGTTATCGTGGTTGCTTGGTTTTTGAATAATAACAAAAAAAATTGCATAGAGCGAGGTTCTTCAAAGTTATCCCTAGAATTTCAAAATTCCCTAGAATCTCGCAGTATGACATTGCTCGGGCATTCGGGAAGCTTTGGTAACACAAGTACGAGTCCAGGAGCGGAGCAATGAACTGGAATAGGCGAGTGATGTTCGCATTACGAGATGTGTAGAATTTGGCCACCTTGTATAAATGCCCCCTCCCCTCCTCCTCCTCTTCTCGGGAACTTACTATAGCACCGTACGCTATACGTACGTACGTATACTGGCTGGTTGATGACGTCACGCGGAATTATACTTGTCGAGTGCGTAACTGTCGAGATTAATTATGTGCAAGATGAAATTCCAGGACGTCCAAGGGTTGAGAATTCGCAGCGGGTCTCCGCTCCTGGAATACAGACGAAATTTCCAGGTCGTAGACGTGAAGTTAGTCATAAATTTTAATCTCCCCTTCCCCTCGAAATTTGATTATTCGACAACGCGTCCCGTAGCCGTGAACATTGTCGCGAGACTTTACAGTCGATATGGGAATCGTCTCATCGAAAGGGTTACAATCGTGATAACGTGATAAGCCCCTACGGCCAGATAATAATGATAATGGCACTACAATGCATATTCTATATATATATATATATATTTCAGGGTACGGTACAATTTCGACTTTCTGGGAACAATAAAATATTCCATTCATCGAGACAATAAAAGTCGACCAATGCGCGGGACTCGTGAACGACTCAGAAAATTTCATGGAGGGTGACTCTTTTTTTTTTTTTGTGTCGATAAAAAGGAGAGGGTAGCGACATGGAAAACTAAGGGAAGAAAGAGAGTGGCCAGTGTGAAGTTTTCGCGTGCGTCAGTATTTTCCGTATCTACTGCGGCAGACACAGTCAAAGGATATAAGGGTTGAATGTAAGGGGTGAGAGAGAGGGAGGGGGGGGTTACGGGATATAATCGTAAGGGATGAAGGCGTAGCGGGGCGAACGGAACAGGGGATATCACAGTCGATGATTTCGCTTTGATACGATCCGGGATTTCGCTGGTTACACGTTAAAATGATTTCCGGAAGGGCTGTTTTGAACCCCCCATTTCCGGTTAGGCGGCAGCCAGTACACGAGGGACTGTACGGGCATTTATAACGTACCTACTGTTCTGTACGTCGCCGCGTACCGGGGATATTTCGAAATTTCGCGAACGGGCGAAATAATTATCGCGATACTCCATTTTTGGCGAATACGATTTATTTGCTGCTTCACGGGGATTTTCGGAAAGTGTATTAAATCTTTTTTTTGTTGGATCGATTCTTTTATTTTCCGTTGCCACGTTATGTATTCGTCGTACGGCGAATCTCGTGTTGTTTTCGGTATATCGTGACGTCGGTGTCGCAGTATGTGGAACAGTGGAAATAACATTTATTCGGCTCTGTTATTTCGGCTCGTAAAAGGTAAAACTTTCTTGGCTTACATTGCGAAGCGCGAAATAACCTGGACTATAAAAAGCTGCGAGTGGCTGGATGCGCGATGCAGTTTCACTACTCAAATTTCGAGGCACTGAAGTCCGACTTTTGCGCGATCCTTTCGACTTTTACGTAATTCGGATATTTCAGCACAGGATGTACTCCTGTGTAATATCTGAATGAGATTTTGTAAAAATAATAATAATATTTTTTGTCTCGTGGAACCGTTATTTCTTATGGACGAGCGTTACGTCATTTCTTCGACAAGCTGGGCAATTTTAAATGGCACTCGGGCGTACGAACTTTATACAGCAAAAATACAGCTATCTGTCGTATCGATATGAGAATTTCACTGTATTCTCATAGGCAAGCAAGAACGTTGTTCAATAATTTTGTGGATTTAACGTCACGAGCGTTTTCGTAATTGCGCAATTTTCAGACGAGAACTTTGAATTCGTTATTAAATCTACTTGCTCGAATAGGATCAAATGAAATGTGAAAGAGCTTCCAGCACAAGTAGGTTAAATTTTCAAAAACTGTGAAAGGGGATGACGTTGCGTCGTTTGCGATATAAAAAAATTGTACAGGGAGTCGGGACTGTTTAAAGGATGAGAAAAAAAAAATGTGTGGGATTGACATTTTTTTTTCCTACGTATCAATCACGCGTGTAAATTGACGTGCTTTTTTTGCGGTGGCAACTACCAACTGTTTGGCGTCGTTCACAAATTGCGGCTTTTGGGGGTAAGAGGGCGTCGTTGCGCGAAGAGCTTTGCTTTTTCTCATTTCGGGTGAAAATGATATCATGGTGGGAACGAAATTGCAGTAAGCCCTCCGGGGGGAGTTGGGGGGGTGGGGGGGTGTAACGGAGCCAGGAATGACCATCGAATTCGCGTCTTCGTCCACTTCCGGCCACGACGCGCCATTCTCGACGTCGCTTTGGGCGACTGCGAGAGACGCCCGACGTCGCACCACTCGCCGTTAGCAAATTTGGGATTATGTCGCCTCGCTCTCGCGTTTCTCGTAAAAAAGTCGTTTCGCCGGAGGCCATTGGTCGTTCCTCTTCAGTCTAGTGGCAATAATTCACGCCCTAATGCTGAGCCTAACCGCGAAGACACTAAGGGTGGAGACGGGGACGACCGTTGTCATAACGCTTAGAGAGACCGCCGGTAATCCTTTGTACATGGGAATCTTGGGAGTTACCGCAAACAGGGTATAAATTTTGTCGTATAAAGATAGGGGAGGAAGCTCTTTGATAGACGTTTGATTTTACGGCCAAAAAGTATATATATATACATATGTGTTTTTGGACGGGACGTACTTAGCGTCTTCGTGATAACGTTGATATGCTATTTTGGATTTTTATTTGGTATTATTTTTTTTTTTTGAAATTTTTTTTCTCGATCTTACGAATCTCGAAGGGCGTGTTCTCGGGTCTGGAAACTTTTAGGCCACGTTTTCGCTGGTCGAATTAAGGAATCGACATTTTCAATGATAATAACAATAATGGGGGCTGGCTTACGTCGAGCGACGACGTAAGTGATAAATTTCTGAAATGAAAAAACTTTGTTTTCCCCTCCTGGTTTCTCCTTTCCTTTTATATCGCTTCTGGCAGTCCGGGAATATCATGGCTGAGTGGATGAAGCCCTATTCGTCCTACTGCCGGCAGTCTGCTCAGCCTCTCTCGCTCCTTTTCTCTTTCCTCGAGGGCAGTTTGCTGCGCCAGGTCGTTAGAGGTTGCGCCTCTACTTGGCCACCACTTTTCTTTGAATAGATTGCCTCCCGTGCGCGCTGCTAGCGCGAGGCACGATGGCAGCGACGGGTGAGTGGTGGGGAGGAGGGGAGAGACGAGAGTGGAAAAAAAGGCCAAAAAAATTCGCAACCCGAAAAATCTAACAGAAATAGAAAAGGAGACAAGTAGCTGCACCTGAGGGAAAAAATATAATTTATTTCGAAAGAAAAAGCACCGTAAGGGTACCTAAAATCCTTCCATTCGTTTTGCGTTACTTGTGCAGTCAGTTAAATTGGATAGAAATGTTTTTGACTCTTATCGGATACTCAAAAATATAAAAATCGAAAATCTACTCGTGTCGGATCGTAACGAAGATTTTTTTGTATTTTTTTTTCTTTCCCGGAGTCCCCACTCCTTCCACTCCCAGAATTCTCTGCAGGATATGAGTTTGCTCGCGGATAATGTCAAGAAAACGGTATGAAAAAGGAGTTATACCGAACAGTGTATACGAGGTAAGAAATCTAAAGCGAAAACGACCCAATGGGGACGAACCGATCGAATTCTCAGTAATTTATATTACGCAAACACCCGATGAGTCCCGATCGGAATCGTTTGTTCTCTCGATTCAGTCGTCGGGGGTTACCGATTTGGGGGGGTCGGTGCTGCGAGGTTCGATCGATCGATCGATGGATCGATCGATCGGTTGGTTAGCAGTCGGACACGCTTCATTATTCCCTACTTTTTCACGAACTGACTTCGCTATTTAAATACATTAACCTTGCAGGGCCGCAGCCTGACAAAAATTTTTATTCATCCCGTCACCTTATTGGCTTCTCTCTTCGAATTTCATTCTTTTTGGTCCTACCCTTTTCACCTCCTCCCATTTCATTTATCAAAAAAAAAATGGCCACGAATCATTGAAGCACATACGCGCTCGATTACCCAATGACGCCTCTTATTCTCGTCTTATCTTTACCCCCTTCGTTTGTCTCGCCATTGTTTTTTTTTCGGGGGGAGAAAAAACCAAAGAAAAATTTCACGAAACAAGAATTAACCCAACTGTGCTTCTGATTGCGGCTGTTCCTTTCGAGATTTTTTCATCGTCGTGGATGAATAATTCAGAAGGTCTCACCCTGCCGTGAACTTTCTTCTTCTCCTCCTCTCCCCTACTTTCTCCTACTCCCCTCCACGTCCTTCGTCCGTCCAGTCCTTTCTTCCTCGTCGCTTCGTCTCCTCCTTCGTTCACTTTGCCATTCCTTCGATTCACCTTCCACTCCATTTCACCCTCTGCCACCCTTTTACTCCTTACTTTGTTAAACATACATTTCACCCCTTGACTCTAGTTCACTCGAGTCCCTCACAATTTTCGAGCTTTTATACGTCTGACACGGATACACGTGGTTCATCCGTAATTCCAAAATTTACGTGGGCATTCGAAAATTCGAAATTATCCAAATTGTAGATTTCGAGTAATATTTAGAATTTTTCAAAAATATCATTTTTAGACCGACTATCGACTCTTTGCTTTGCTTCATTTTCACGTTTCCGTCAAAGGATGCTTTTGTCGAGGATTCGGCGAGGAGGCAGGGAGGCGGGAATATTTAATCTACGGGAAAGAATCGGTTCGCCATTGTACAACTTCAATGACGACCCCGTCGTGCCAGAAGTGTCCTCGTGGACCTCTTTTCGTATGACATTTTTTATTGAACATTTATTCACTCTGACCATGGACCTTTGGGGAGCATTTTTTTTCCCTATCCTCCCAGCACGATATTCCTCCCAATACGACAGCTCGCCGACTACTTTTCACGAGAGTCTCACCCTGTTGCAAGAAGTTCGAGGTTCCCGATTCTGTCACGTCTTTACTTCCCTTCGACATTTAACACGCGAACGTCCTACAGGCGAAAGAGAATCGAGTAGGAACGAGCGCGCGATTCTGCGCTACGCGAAAATTGCGTACCCGACTGAAAGCTTTTCGCGAAGTCGGATTGACAGGTAATGGAGAAAAATTTGAAAAAAAAAAAAAATTATACATGTCAACCGCCATTAAAGATAACGAGATTTTCACTCAAACCGTAAGTAAATGTCATGAATTTGATTTTCGTTCTTTAGAATTGACACCAGCAGCTGCCAAATTTACTCACTGACAGTTTTTTCTTTTTTTTAGAAATATTTTGATATCGATATTATTTCTTTTTTTTTTCTGGTTTAATGCTTCATTATATTCGTGCATCCTGAATCCTCTCTGGGAAGCATTTATTTTCATACAACAAGGACCTTGCTCTGTTATATCGTGCAGAAGTGTATGGACGTTATGGCGAATGTACTGTATCCACTGTACGATGTTTAATGCACGTTGGCACGTATTGTAATAATAATTTGTCAGCGAAATGCCGGGTGCGGTTTAGGCACGTATACAGGCACTGAGGACAATGGGGTAAACGCTGCTAGTAGATAGAAACGTTGTTAAAGCGGTTTCCGTGTCTTCTGCCTGGCGCCATTACACTTCTACCATTAATGAATCTTAGTTAAGTAAACAGGAACTGCAATGTAATTTACTCTGCGAAACCAACCGACGTGAAAACCGACGTTAGGTTCCCGTGACAATATTTGATTGCGTCACACTTGTCGTTACTGTTAGCCCCCACGTGTCCACGTGTCCCTGTAACGAGCGAAGAAAAACTTGTGAAATTTACATTGAATATTTGAATAACTTCGAAATAGAATTACATTCTCGTTTATGGGTTTCTCACGGGTCCCGACACTGCTTCGTCTTATTGCACGAAAGGAAAGTCAATATTCGTGTAATAGGTAGATCGTAGAAAGATTCTAAGGGAAATGACGCTTTCGAAATATTCCAAAAAGCTCAGGGGGCTCCGATACGGCCTATAAATTCGACTGTGCGGAAAAAGAGTATCGGTAGGTAAAAAAAAAAAAAAAAATTTTCTTTCTCTCGTATCGCTACTTTCTTTTCCGAACACAGTGAGGGTAGATTTTTTATTCTTTCTCTACATTAACGTAACAGTGTCTTTTGCGAGAACGCGTAAGTTCTCAGACCTTTTTGGAAATTGTTATCGATCGATCGATTGAAATTTTGAAAAAAGTTTTTTTTACGATATAAAAAAATTTTTTATTCCCTCAATTTTTGCTTTCCGTATATAATTCAATGTTGCACGAAGATAAGACAACGTTGCGCGTATACGGTCGTCTCGAGATCGTTTGATCTGATCCAAGATAGTTAATTGAATCCGAAAGACACGGTGCACGTAGTGAGGGACATTAACGTAGACCCTGTTCCAATGGTCCACAGAACGAGTCGTGGACTATTTCGCCCCGGAGATAACGCGAAGGCAGAAACCAAGAGCAATTAAGAACCTTCGCTGCTATCAGGGTTCACCAGCAACCCTTACCGGTATCCGTTACAATTGTAGCGAAACAATAAATTTTCCAAGACAGCCGCCACTCTTGGTCCAGGAACAAAAAAAAAATAATTGAGTCCGGCATACATCCCCCCTTCGAAGTAAATTCTCTCCTACGTCCATTAAATCGTTAAGGGAGGTTTCTCCGAGCGTATCCTTAATTCATTTTGAATTCCTTCACGTAATTTTTTTTTCCTTTCCAATTGAATTTTACTCGCTCTCGTTTACCTGTTTTGGCATGCAAAGAGCACAGGAGCCAGCATTCCTAAGTCGACTCAAGATCCAACCCCCCTGCCGATGCCAACCAGAATCCCCGACATCCACCCACCCATAATCCACCCCTTAAACGTATCATTGAGTATTTTCTTTCGACCTTCCACCCCCTATATATTTCCTTCCCCCCTTACCCTCATTTACTCCCCTAGCCTTCCGCCCTCCTATTATCCATTCAAGTAGATCCTGACTTCCCTATTTCAGCCCCCCCCTCCCCCTCCCGCCACCTCCCACCCCCCACTCAACCACCCAACGAAACTCCAACCCCTCATCTTGCTCCCTACTTCCGCACAGCTTTGGCCATAGCTCGGTAATACTCGATATCCACCCTCTGAACTGTCCCCTCTTTCTCTATCGGCGCAGTTCATCCCTCCATAATCCTGCTACTTCCGATCCAATCGAAATACGCAAACGAAATCTTAATATCGTCCTGCTACTCGAAAAAGCGTGTACATAAATAATTCAGGCTGCGACTGGTGCCGGGTGGGCGGTATTTCCCATGCAAATTAGCAAAAGGGTAGGACAATTTGCATTTCGGAAAATCAGTCCGTACTAAAGGGAGGTCGGATAGTAGGTATCTACGTTATCGACCTTACACGCCAGCCGTCTGACCTTCGTAATAATGAAAAAGATCGTGATGCGGGAATGACGGTCGCGGCGAAATTTCATTGATTCGTGTGACGTAACCTTTCGTTCTCCCCCCCCCTTCCCTCCCACCTTCGACCTTCCCTCGGGAGGCTAAGGGCTGTATCTTTCGACCTTTTTTCCCTTTAGCTTCCACTTTAGTTCGCCATTCTGCCGCAACTATGAGCTTGTCGTCACATTCGGCAGGCGAGTGAGTCGCAGGGCTTAGCGGTAAAACGTGAAGTGCCTTTTGCTTGGGTTTCATATTGTTTTGATCCTTTAGGTTATGTCTACCTTTATAGGTTAGGTTATAAACCTTTTTCACCTTTTCAGCCGTAAGCCCTCTGACCCACTTATGCATAGTATTACAGATGCGTATAGTCCGTTTGCGTATTAGAAGATTTCGAGATCGAACTTGAGTACTTGTGTCGGATTTTGGAAAATGTTAAATTATTTTTTTTTTTGAGATGATTAAAAAGAAATTCACGTATCGAAGTTTGTGTTAAGGGCTGATTTAATTATTTATAGATATCGAAAAACCTGAGGTATCCGACGTCCAATCACTTTCAAGCGTTTCTAACGTAAACTTCTTATCGCGCAACTATGCAGGGAGATAATGGCGAGAAGAATATTACTTTGATACTTTTTTTTAATATTACTTTGATAATTACTATCGAATTCTTCGTATTATATTCGCGTTACCGTCCAAGTTTAAATATTTTCAATGAATCAAAGATATTAATGAGCCACCCCGACGGACTTTGCGTAATTAATTTTTTAAGATAATCTCACCGGATAGAAGACGCTGGGGTTTTTATTCGAGATAAAAATTAATTGATCTATTATATATATACATATATATGATCTCACCGATATTGGTAATAATCGGATACAAGTAAAACCGCATTGATTGTGAAAAGTTTCGACGGCTGTTACAGCCGAGATATTATTACAGCCGATCAGGCCTGTTATTAACTTCGATATTAACGGGAATATCGAAAAATAATTTAATAAAGCCATCGTCAGGCTGAAACGGTTGATTTGAATTGCGAAATGCCCGAGTCCGGTTTGAAAAAGCTCGGAAGCCGCCGGCAGAACGAAATTCGAGGGAATAACTGAAGAGGATCCGTGTCCTTGGATCAGATAACTTCGTTCGGACGTTGAGGTTAGTTTGAATATTAGTTATCGAAAAAAAAAATAAAAATAAAAATTTTATCCCTCAAGACTTATCGAAGCTACCGAGAATTTGAAATTTCTCCCGTTCTACGACTTTGAACTTTGCTTTGGCGCTTTTATACTTTATAGACAATAATACTATCTATACCCGCCTTCGCGAACTTTACGGTTAACTCAGGGCATTTCGACTTTGAGACTTTAACTTGGGAACCGAATGCGGTTCCTTAACACCTACCGATGAGTCGGTTGAATTGTCCGCAAAACTTTGTGAAATGACCGAGTTCCGATTTTCTAGCGTCTAACCGGTAAGAGGAGCAATCGGAGTTATCCGGGTTGAGAATGGACTATGGGGCTGCCGGTCAAAGTCGTAAGAAAAGTCAGGAACTTGGGGTAGACCGAGCATAGGAATCGCGATAGGGAGGTTAGGTTACCGGTAACGTGGCTTCTTCAGTTTTAGTACGAGAGGACCAAGTTGGAAGGTACGAGGGGACGAATCCGGTGGGCAATTTCCGTATTCACTTAAAAATGAATTCTCTCTCTTTGCCGGGTTTCGTTTCTTGGGTCGGAGGGGAACAAAGGAAAATGAGGTCGCGACCTCCTTCCTGCGGCAAAGAATTAAATGACAGCGTCCAAAGACTCTCGTGACGTAGCGCGACTCGCTTTAACGGCAACTGCGTCTTTCTTCTTTGACTTGAACTTTTAATTCTGTGACGTAATGCGCGATATTTATGTAACACCCTTATAAGGCGTATTAACTTTGCATCTGGCTGAGTCTTACATTGCATAAGAGACTCTTTAAAATTCCGGAAAGAACTCATGCTACTTAAACTGTATTATAAGTTGGACGAGGAGCAGGCGGGAGGACGTAAATAAGGTTTTTTTTTTTCAACACGGTACTCAAATTGTACCGGAAGTGCTGGGAGAAGAGGAAGCCTGGTAAAAATTATGGTAACTGAAGACTCTTCGTGACGGGACGAAAATTGGGATTCACTTTGAAAATTTTTAAGCGGTACACGTGTCATTGGATACCTTTACGAAGGCAAGAGAAAAATAAGTTTTTTAAAGAAAATTTTTCTTGTCTAAGTAATATCCTCTTTTATCGAATGGACGCGGATGGCGCTACAGGGTGAATCAAATTTAGGAACTCAAATCAGCCGGTACTTGCTCGTTACGTGATAAAGTGAGGAAGAAGAGAAAAGTAAAGAAAAAAAAAAAAGAAAAAAAGAAGTACAAGAACTCGAATCAACTATCGATTCCTGAACGTTCAATTTGAGCTTTATTGAGTTTCGAGAAGTGTCCTGAGAAAACGAAGAGACACTGTCTCTTCCGGTTTTGTTCCACCTTGCTATTTCTGTAGTCTAATCCAGCGAGTACACACGAGTTCAGAGACCTGGTTTCGTTGGTGTAAGAACGGCTGTAAAAAAGAAAGAAGAAAAAATTGTCTAACAAAAATTGTCTAAAAAAAATTGCACTATTTACTTACGAAGAAGAAAGATTCGAAATTGAAGTCCCTTTTTCAGCTAAACTATCCGAGGAAGACTTTGTCCCGTTTCGCTGCAAGAAGTGGCTGCTGCCACGTCCGTATAAGCTGGCGGGACGCAGGAAGCGGAATTCGAGTCTACGAAAGTTTTGGCAAAGAGGGCGAGAGAGAGAGAGAGAGAAAAAAAAATAAGACCCAAGAAAAAGATGGCGAAGATCGATAAAATCTTCTCGAGCACAATAGCCGAGGACCGGTGAGTGCGTGAAATTTTATGAAAGCACAATGAGCCGTAGAGAAGGAGGAGCCATTAAGCTCGGCTGAAGAAACATTCTGTCCTCTGGGATTAAGGCGCAAAGGAAATTGCGATCGAGAGGAATCACATTTCGACTATGATTTCGAATGGGCTTGAATTGGGTCTGAAAGTAAAATGGAAATTCTTGTTCTCGGGATGATAATTATCTTGTAATTACACCAAGTCCGTGTTCCTCCTATATGCTGTTCGATTTCGCGATTCTTAATGGAGATAAGTATATATATATGGTCTTATCAGCGCTCCAGGGTAAGTCGACCCAGCCACTTGCTAAATATAGTATAGTCATTACTGTAAAGGAAGTCGCATTAAAACAGAGTGGTGATTAATTTTACGCTTTTATCGAGAAAGACTGGGAGTTAGTACGTAGATAGTATATAGACGCGGGTGTAATTAGTCTTGCGCGACTGCGAACTGGACGTACGTTGTCGGAAATAATTTTTTTTTTTTTTTTTCAAAAATCCAAAAACCTATGTAACTGGCAAAAAAATTTCACAAAAGATTTCCTCGAGTTAAGCCAAATTCGCGAAATTGTTTTCTGCCAAATTCTTTCGAGCGCTTCCGGCTATTTGGCTGAATGGAAATTACGCAGGAGGAACGGAGGCCAAAGACTCTTTCGATTTGCCGTCTCTTAGCGAGACGTTTCTTCCCGGTGACGTCATAATGAAATATAGATAATTTCCCTTTAAAGCGCATCCATTACGCGATTCAAAGTTGCATCGAGAATATACATTAAATGACACATATATATGTATATATGTCGAATGAAAGAAAGACCATTAATTACAGAGTATTGCCAACCTCCGACAACTTTTACCCTGTATATTAAAACGTCCTTTTAAACAGGCAGCGCCGCTAGCGGGAAAAGCAGAAAGCAGCCTCGTAGCGTATCTGTCCTATAGAATCAACATGGAGTAAAACTGCAGTGCATTTACGTCGCGTGCAAAAATTATTTACATACGGACACACATGATTTATTATACCCGTTCAGAAATTGCACCCCTTTGAAAGAAAACTATCCTCCCTCCGATACCCACCCCTGGTACCCCTGGACGATGATTATCCTAGAAAGCTATCATCTGGCCACAGGAAGTCGTGGATGAAAAAAGAAAAGTAAAATTCAATAATTTACGTCCTTTCGGTATTCGGAGCTGCCAGTGGCTACTTCGCGCACCTGTTTCCAGGTACGTATAGATTTTAATGTCAATTGCATAATCAATTTTCTTTATTAAGAAATTCCAAGTGCACTTTTCCAGAGGGTTTAATTGCTCTCGCAAGTGTCAGCGTTACGTCGATGTAAGCATAAATGCAGCTCGTAACGTCCGTTTAATTATTCATCTCGTGAAATGATTAATTACAAGCGACACGACCGCTGCGCGTAGCCTGTCGACACTGACATTGAAATTACACTCGTATTTCATTGGGGCTGCCTGCTTGGCTTCCCTGCCCGACAGGAACCTCCTGTAAACTACATATGTATTTAGACATCTAGATAACGTGCCGACGTCCACTTAACGTGCGTGTATCTAGGCAGGTGTGCACACACGCGCAGTCACGTAGTCACTGTGTGCATAGGTAGATACGTGGGTTACCAGTCGAGTAGCTTGTTTTACGATGGTTTTGGTACTTTACATACATAGACAGTGTATGAGAGAGAGAGAGAGAGAGAGAGAGAGAGAGAGAGAGAGAGAGAGAGAGAGAGAGAGAGAGAGAGAGAGAG
>JARQSU010000763.1:361751-412378 GCA_030142265.1 Calameuta filiformis
CGTTTTGGCGGGAAGAATCTTTTTTAGTTCCGGAAAATTCCGCCAGATGGCGCTCTCGGGCGCTTTTATAGTTCCGGAAAATTCCGTTAGGGGGCGTGGAACAAAAAAAGCCCTAAAATTGCGTTTTGGCGGGAAGAATCTTTTTTAGTTCCGGAAAATTCCGCCAGATGGCGCTTTCGGGCGCTTTTATAGTTCCGGAAAATTCCGTTAGGGGGCGTGGAACGAAAAAAGGCCCTAAAATTGCATTTTCGCGGGAAGCATCTGTTTTAGTTCCGGGAAATTCCGCCAGATGTCGCTTTCGGGCGCTTTTATAGTTCCGGGAAATTCCGCCAGATTGCGCTGGTGCGAAACTACCGGAGGTGCGAAATGGATCAAAGGCGAAAGGAAGATGAGAATGAGGTAAAAACGTAAGAGGATTTACGGTTCTGATACAAGGAATATCAGAGATCGAAAAAGATGTGGAACTGGCGGAGCGTGAAGGGCGTGGGGAATGGTGGATGTAGGGGCACCAAAGTACACGAGAGAGTCGTGAAGGAGTAGGTAATGGGAAGAAGGAAAAAAGGAAATTACATATATAAGAATTAAGTAGACAAAAATGTCGACATGAAGTCTTTGGTTCGATAATTTATTATAATCATTATACTATTGTTAGACCAAACAAAGAAAAACAAGTAATAAAGTACAGTCCATTCAATTAATTCTACTGTAGACTTCACAGGACCCCCTCAGCCTCCATGTCCACGCACAACCCTTCCCTCCCAACCCTGTTGCAGCATTGCACACCGGGGAAATACAAAAGCGAGGTTAACGATTTTCAACGTCATATTCACATGCATGCATCACGGGGTGGAAAATCCTAGGGAAACTTCAACGTTCGCCCTCCCACGGGAATCAGCATGGCGAACGCATGTGGCCATTATGTCGATCCGATATCCCGACAATGCGCCGTCCGGCATTTTTCTCAAGCGAACGATCGATAATGCCTGCCAATTTACAAAGCTTGGAATTTCGATATTTCCCTGAACGTAGCTTCAAGCGATGATACTGTACTTTCGTCTTAAAGGCAACTTGCCGATTCACCTTCGAGATGTCATCGACGCGAGACACTGCAGCCAACTGTCGTCGTTCGACGTTCCATCAGGGACGTTTCATCCCCTTTAATTCATCATCATAAGGCGCCTGCCTGCTGTCTACCGCGCTATCACCTAACAATTTTGTACACGGCAAATATATATAGTCGAGGTGGGAAGAAAAGATGAAAAAAAAGGGCAGTGAACTTTGACATCAAGGTGACGGAAAGGAGGCGGCATCCAGTACTTCCGGAGGATGTCGTTCAGTGGCGTTGAAAGTGGTTTTTCGCGAAGATATTTTTCTTGGGAAAATATTGACAAAGCCAAGAGTTCACTCTAAGGATTATACACGTGCTTTTGAAATCGTAAGGGTAGTCGGCTGTTGGTGTTGATGATGGTTTTTTTTTTTTGTTGGAAAAATTTCACGACTCTACTCGTGTCTGTACGAATGGATTTTCAGGAAGAAAATCGCGTAGCGATTGCTCGCTGGACCCGGCGCTATCATTACTTCGCACAAAAGACACTTGAGCGTAAAGAGGATTTTCAAATAATAGAGATTTCATTTTCTGTGTACAGCCCGGGCTGTATCGATACTGCAAGCTCATCGTTTTAAATTAAATTGCAGCTTCATCCGACAATCGGAGAACTGAAGGAAAACAAGGGATTCGAAAGCGGCCGATATAAATTCGCAATCGTATAAGTAATAACCGGGGAGACCCGAAGAGACCCAATAAAATTGTGCTTACGCTAGGAATCTGGACGTGCGAATAATTCGATCCTTCCGGATACGAATGAAGTATAGGAAATGGAATTAATCAGTGTCCCAGCCCTGCGAATTGGAATAACCTCATGTTACTCAGACTATCTATACTATAGGGAAAATATTTCAATTTAAAAATTATTTATTTCATGATAAATTAAAAATCCTTTTGATCCATCTTGTTAGGCTGATCAAAGCCTGAGCCTGATCCAAGACCCCTCGAGATCTATAATAATTAGCGACCTGGTCTGTCTCCTTCTAGGTTGGAAATAAGCCGTGTCCAGCACGGTTGATCCATGGCGATGAAATTTAAAACCTGTTCGAAATAAAATAATGATTAATGATTAAAAAAAGAACGATAAAAATATATAATTCCTCATGAATTGCGTAATCAGGCTAAAAGATTTTTTATTATATTACAATTATAAGGGATTACGGTGAAAAAATATTACATTTTTTATACTAAGCATACCAGTTTACAGTGACAGGTATTTTTGGGGAAAATTTAATAAAATCTTTTGGTCCTTATCGAACTTTCTATGGGACCGATTAAAAGCAACTGTGAACGCACCTTTTGCCTAAGAAACTTTTCTACCCTGTGTAAGAAAAATCTGCGTGCGGATCCCGTCTGGCGCGTGGCCAGAACGACACCTTGAAACATTGATCGATCTACACACGCGGTAGACCGTCGTCCATTGTGGTGGCTTTACGTTCTCATAAAGCTCCATTGTTTAGCTGAGCCTGCATTTCTAAATCTCTATTGTCATGCTGAATACTGAATACAATCGCCACCCGCTGAAAGCGGGTAGGCCGTGTCTGTTAAGTCAGCGCAGGATCGAATGACGGACACCGACGCCGAGCGTCGTTTAAACTAAATCCGAGTAGACGACGAGGACTTTTAAAATCAGGCAAATATTTCGCAACTAAATAATCCAGCTGTTACTGTGGTAGAAAAAAAATTTTTTTAATAGCCTAAAAAAATAAGGGTTGGTCCTCGATGACGCTACAGATAAGCAGCCCTCGATAAGGTCCCGTTTAAAGGATCAACATGAAGAATCGTTGATATCCTGTGGAACTGAAACTACTTTCTTTTGAGGGGCGGCAGGGTGGGATGACCAACAGGGACATTTTTCACTTCGATATTAAAACTTGTTCCCACCCACCCACCCGCCCAGCATCTTTTGGTCCAGACGTGAAATTCCCACTGAAATATTCTCAGGGTGCGTAACCGAAGTTAAGGGAAGAAAAATTATTTTAATGAAGAGAGTGAAATAGCGCTGGCGTCGCTTGCCCCATAACCACCCCCAAAAAACCCCTATAGACAGTCTTGTCTACTTACTGGATCGAGATTCTCAATCGAAGGGGTGCGTGACGGCGGAAAGAGGGATGAGAGGACTTTATTGGCCTGAGGGAGGAATCTATGGCCTCCTGATTTACAGATCGAACCCAAGGGATGAAATAATCATCAGCCAAAGACGATTCTCATTCTCCTTTTCTTCTTTAACACCCCTATCGACTGTCTCTCTATGTCTTCTTCAATGAACTGATCAATAGTTTATGTCCTTAAGTGCTGCAATAGAGACGAACACATGTAAAATTTCTTGTAAATAGCAAAAAAAATTTTTTTAATTTTCAAAACGTTTCTATATAGATCAAATAAACTTTCAAAATAGATTTTCGAAAATTCTTCGAGTTTCCGCTAAACCACACGGAGAATCAAGTGTGTATATATATATTTTTTTTCGAAAAATGTTTATTGTAAAAGTCAAAATTGAAGCTTACCTTTCGTCTCACAGGCATTCAGACGAGTCCACGCATCGTTCGTTTTTAATCGATCTGACTGAATCTGCCAAAGAGGATGAGAGGAGGTTATCTTCGTGAAATTTTCTTCGACTGTAATATCTAACGGGTGACCGGCGAGTCCTAATTCAATTCGTAACGACCCAGCCAGTTTCATCGAGATATAGGTACCTATCTACATTCGACGTGAAGTCGGCTATAAATGTGCCGGCCAATCTCGGAAATCGAAAATGGAATCGTAAATTTAAAAGTTTACCACCCCCTACGGGCGTTACCGGTTGTAACTTAAAACAAATGCGATAGCGCCTTTAGATGCGGGACTGATGCGAATAAATATAACAGTCCTGTACAGATTTAATGGACGACAGTTTTTTTTTTTGAAAATAAAAAATGACGATATCCAAAATTAAAAACGAGGCTATCTGCAGATATTTTTTTTCCCCTTTAAATATGATTTAAAAAAATATTTTTTCTACCACTGCACACGATACTCGTATACCCGGTGCAGTTTGCAAAAATCTCGTGGCAAAATTGCACGAGATTATAAATTGCCAGTGTAATATTTCAAAAACATTTTTCACGCTTGTCCCAAGGGTCCCCCGACGTCCTGGCATGACGCCAGTCCTACCAACTACCATCCTCCGCGCTAAATTCATCCACTCGAGCTAGCAGCGTTCGAGCAACTTGCGTTTCTTATACGAAAAACTTTTAGTAGAATCGTGCTTCTGCACTGCACTAATCACTCCCGTGTCTAATAGGAACTCGAGTTCATCTCCTTGTAGAATCTGTACTTGGCTCGAGTGGAGGAAACCATCTGGGAGATGCAGGTGAAAAGTTACTGCGAAACCCACTGGGATTTTTGTGCACGGCAGTATCGTCCACACAGGACGTACCGATACTGAATTCATATTCTTGTGCCCACTTCCGGTGAGGCTATAAATCCAGAACTGTTACGTGTATTAAAGAATTTTTGTGAAAGATCAAAATTGGAATAATTTTATGGTTTCATCATAAAATAAAATAAAAATTGGATCGTCGCGTGGTTTTTCGAAAAAAAAAAAAAAAAAAAAAATTTCTCGACGTACACAAATTTTTATTGACTCGAATACAGATTTAAAAAATTCTTTTTTAATGGTTTACTCGACTATGACGTCATTTCCGTTTGAATGCTCTCTTTGACTTTTAAATGCGGACCGCGACGGAAATACGTTATACAAGGCGAGTAAAATGGGACGAGATTATATAATGTTGTTGAGCAGCATATGGGCTAGGAGAGCTCGCATAAATCTTCGTTCAACGCTATATTACGGAACGACCTTTGCCCTCTGAGGATATAATTTCACACCCTCTACCCTCCGACGCCACTAGGTTCGCACTCCTTCAGATCCAGCGACGCCTCCGACGTCTCTCGACGCTCTCCGCTAGTACCGTTCATTTCTTCGCTACGTGATATCGTTATTCTATGGTGCAACAGCCCATCCTTATCTTACCGGCTGCGACGGGAAACCCTTGTTAACAGCATTTCAAATGTCGACACGCCGCGAAGTATCCGGCGGACTCGTACTTTGATGCTAAAGCGACGATAAGGACCGCAGAGATGAAGTGGAAAGACGTGATTTCGGTTAACATTGAAGAACGAAAGAAAGAGAGGATAAAAATAAAATTTTCAAAAATAAATATTTTACGGAATAAAATTTCTTTTATTATTTATCTTGCACGTATATAACGGTTCGTTAGTGAAATCCAATATCTTCGTTAAATTTACGTATCGCACGGTTCCGTAGTCCTTAATTTAAAATTAATTGCTTTTTTTGACGTAATCTGCCCTTTTTTTTTGTTTTTAATTATTCCCTGCAAATGAACCCGTAATTTAATGGGGATCTAATGTAACCCATTGCGAATTAAGGTAAATTTCCCAAATTTCTCAAGACCCGCCACGTATTTCTCAACCATGAAAAATCGCTCCAATTTGATTTCGCCTGAGCTCCCGAACTTCATTTACGGTGACTGAACTTCTGCTCGTCTGTTTAATGGAAATTCGGAAACGTCGAAAATACCAATTTACGAAAATTAATTAGGCGCAAGTGCAGCTCTCGTCACTGCCGCTTCCCATTGTCGCTCAATTAATCTGGCAAACTTAAAGAGCACGCGAATCGCCGCGCATGCGCACCTCCATACCTACAAGACGCGATAACCCTTGAAACCCGTTCGGAGAATCAATTCGGCAACAAACTCAAATGAACTTTAACCATAGCAATTTCAATGCATGAAGATTACATAATTAATGATAGAAAACGACGCGTTCGGAAATTCCCGTAACGTTTCTCCACGGAGGTCTTGCCGGGTTTAGCCGTAGAATTAGGTCTTACATAACGAAGTGCCTTCCGGTCCCCACGGATCGGATTATTTCGTGCTTTTATTCTTTTTCTTCATCCCCTCTCTCCGTCCGCTTTCTTATCTTCCTCTTTACCTTCCCCTGATAAAAAGTGTATTAGCGGAAGATTCGAATCGTTAGTAGCACGTGGGGGGAGTCGAGGTGGGAGCGTAAAAGTCGACCAAGTACAATTTCCCATCTCATATTAATTTTTTTATCACTTTTTCCGCAAAGAACGAAAATCCAGTTCACCTTGCGCCGTATGTCCACCATAAAGAATGCTGATTCAAAGCGTACGTCGTTGGACCCAAGACTTTTGAAATTAACAAACAGAAAAAAAGCAGAAAAAAAAGCTCCGACTGTAGACGGAAACGTGGATGACCTTTTGATCTTACGGACAGTAAAGCATTCATTAAAGAGTAGTCCCAGTGAATTTAGAAGACAGGAGAGAGAAATCCTCTTTAATCTTTATTAGATCAAAGCAGCATCTTCCCACTGGCAAAATAACCCAGTGTCCATTGTATAACCCATTCGTAATAATACATCTGTTACCATAAAAAAGTTACCAGAATGGTCAAAGTAAAAAATCCCTATAATCGAATCGTATTAAATCCCAAGTGCAGTTTGCTTATTCTCCCTTCGTAACCCACGGTAAATCAAGAATAAAGCCCAGATTCGGACGTAACAACCTTGGGTCCAGAATGACCGCTCGGAGTTATTCGTCACAGACTGTATAGAGAGAGAGAGAGAAAAAAAAAGCCAAGGTCTGCTCTCAAGTTAATCTCGAAGGAGTAGCAGGTAAGATTTCTTTAGCCAGAGCCAAGAACAGTCTCGTGAGCTTACGTAGCTTCGTCCAAGTTAATTGTAAGCCTTGGTTTTTTCGCTCGCGCCGATATAGAAGAATTGATTGGACGTCAATTGGAATTGGAAGAAAAGGAACTCGTGTCCCGCGTTCAGCACCGAGGACGATCGGACGGCTGCGAAATCCAACCGACGCTGCTATCTTAGGACGTTAGTTTTATCTGTCAAGGCCAAAACTGGATGGTCGTCGTTGTTGCAAAAATCAAGTCGGACATTTTTCTTTTTATTTATTTTTTTTTGGTCTTTCTTCCCTCAGGGATCCCTCTGATAACTTGACCGGCGATATGGGACAGCATCCCTGGGATCGTGATGGATATCATTCTTAATTGTTGATTTATGTCATTGTGCGCCACGGGTGACGTTGTGACGTTTCTCTTATATTTTTCTGATAAATTGCTCGGTGATTTATTGGATGGCAAAGGTAACGCGGATAGCTAACGGGTGGCGCATTGTAATCGTAGTTGGAAATTATACGTATTATTTATTTCTTCCTATCTATTTACTCTTCCTATATGATCGTGGTACATGACTCGTCTGTACACCTAGTATATGGGTATAATGGCCATTTTACACGCCCAAGAGATTTTCTATTGTACTTCGAAATTACACGGCCGAAATAAATGGAAAGGTTATGTTAACAATGGTACGGCCCTGGGAATGGATATTTTATTTACGCTTCAAGTATTCTTGTGTCCCTTGGGTCTCGTAAGAAGGAGGAATATTTAAACTTTTTAAGAATAGCTTAATCGTTATTTAGCTGGGTTATGATATGGATCATTTGCGTGATTAAAAAATTATTTATTTACTTTACGTAATGAATGGATCAGCCGATCGAATATTTTTATACGTCATCCGCCCCGATCTAGTTTGCTGTCGAGAAAGATTAATTAGTTGGCAGTTCGATATGAAATTGTTCGATAGTCACGTGGAGACCGGAGACAATGAGTTTGTAAAATAATTATCGGCTTAATCGAATGAATATTTAATTACAGTTTAACGGAGGCTATTTTTAAAGGCAAATGGCGGCTTTGATACGTGGCTGTTCTCTCCTGCAGCGCTCGTAGTACCGACGGAGGTCCCGGTCAAAGGGTTAAACCAATTGCGCAATTTCTAAGTACATTAAGTGCACGCTGTAACGCCATTTATCCCGAGGTCAATAAAGTGGCATTTGTGCAACGTCGATGTACCGGGTGATTCAAAAATAATAACTAATATAAAAAATACCTAATGGACGTATGACGATGATTGTATAATTAAAAAAGTATATTCTTCATTAGTTAAAATTAATTGGGCAATTATTGAGTATGTAAAAATTTACGCAATTAACAAAAAATTAACGTACTGGGTAACGATTAAATTTGCATGGTTATTTGGTTCTTTTTTGGTTGATTCAATCAATTTTATTTTTAATCAAAAGAATATGGATCACGAGGTCATGCTCGTAGTAGGAATTTTCATTTATACCCTGTGACCAAATAATTTATAATTTGCACGTAGCTCAGGCTAAAACACGTCGTTTCCATAAATGGTGGCCGCGTTGGTCATTGTCAAGTAATTTCCATTGAGGTTATAGGCAATTAGGAATACCGAGGATGCTTCGCGCTGCAATAAAGCCAATTCCGATAATCTATTGGAAAAAATGAAAAAAAAAAAAAAAAAATGAATTACCACCTCAATTTATCGGGTGTGCCAATATTACCTAGTAATATTATCGCGGGTCATTGATACACATATTAAATCTTCAATTTCGTTCCTTTTTTTTTTTTTTCAGTTGCTCCAAGAGCGACTTCCTCAAAGTTTTCCTGCATCTGGAGAACAACGGGGTGTCCGAATACACACCCTGGTCAGGATTACTCTGTGGGACATTGGCAGACGTTCCTCAAGTTCTATACAGTTCCGGTCGCAAGCTGATCCTGGAGTTTCACACGGAGGGATTTCCGGTTAACAGTACCGGTTTTTCCGGAAGCTTCCGGTTCATCGACAGACGTGAGTAGAAAGCAGAATAATTTTGAGGATAAAAATTTTTTTTAACGGACCAAAAAAAATTATCCAAAACTTTCAAGTCGCATCTCTCGTAGTCTCGGCAAATAATTATTTTTTAATACCGGACCAACTTTCGCATTCGCCGTGTAAATAAATAAATTGAACAATAAATTTTCCTACCTAGGCGGAGGACACGACTGGGACGCGGACCCTCGATAAAATATGTATTAAGTGGCAATGCAGTTTAAAATTGAATTTCTCCCTTGGCTATAAAACGAGCCGCGATTACCCATGCATAGAGGCAGTTACATCAGTTAAAAGAAGTTTACTACGACGTATATTTTATTCAACACTATTTATCAGTCTCGCTATGGTTTTACGCAATTTCTAAATATCATGGGGAAAAAAAAATTAATCGATAGCAGTAAACACAAAGTACGTCGTTCGATTAAAGACAGTACTAAAAGTATCGTGTCACTGTAACTCCTCTTGGATCGATGATAAACCGGAAGTCATTTTGAAGAAAAAAATTTTGAATCCCTACATCTTTTATTGTACTGGTAGCTTTATGGAATTGCAATGAGGAAGATTTGTTAAAGAGGATAAAAGACCATGAAAAATTTATATAACGTGTCATATAAGCAACGGGGGTGGGTTGGCACGCGATGTGTGCATAAACATATTAAATCCACTGCGGAAGAAGATACTCAGACGGGGAACTCGGAGATTCATCTCTTTGTATGTACAGGAAGTAAAATCGATATCTCCATAAATACAATGTAAAACCGTTTATCACTAAGTATTGCATTAGGTAATATAAATCCGCGTGAGATGAAGACAAAAATTAACGTCTGCCTGACTGCTTCAAAATAAAAAAATCATGTAACAAAATTTTTTTTCTAATGATATACATTACGTTATAATTTCAATGATAATTATAATATGTAATTTGAAGCACGTATATATATATATATATTATAATAATATATGAAAGTTATCATACGCTTTCGGCAGTAGTTAGCTATTAGCGGATATATCGTATTGGCAAATTACCAGGAACGTGTTATAGCCGATATAATATAGATTAAGAAGAGGCTCTTTGATTTCCCCACGACCTATTAATACGTTCGCACGTATCTGAGGGCCGTTGGAGGCGCCAAGATATCTCGAGATCGAAGTTCCCAGACTCGGCGATGGACCGAAAGAGAAAAGTGCTGCCTCGCCCAGAATTGAACTGGATTAAGAGCGACAGGTGCCTCTTAATGAAATTTACTCGGGTACTCAAGTTTATCCATGTGAGTCCGGAGTCGTGACATTGTTCTTTCTAACATAGGGCTGAATCGTGATACGCGAAGGGATCGTCCCGCCCGCCTTTTATTTCACCCCTAGAAAACAACACAATATTTTTGCCATCCCTTAAATTCGAACGGAGAAGATTTGAAATGGCGAATTCTCGGGGGTAATTCGAAAAGCAAAAATATACTTCATGCGATTTTCACTCCCCTTTTACATAAATACAATAGGGGTGGTTTATTGGTATATATATATATATATCACAGCCATATAGGTCCGTACCAGATGTATGTACAGTACGTGCAACTACATATGTGCGACTGTCCGAATTTCTGAGTTAGCTAGTATTTCTCTTAGCAACCCCCCTAGTCCACCCCCCGCGCCCCCTCCTCGCACTCCCCTCGGTCATTCTCGGCCCATCCCCCTCGACCATCGTGGCTATTTTTCTCAGCGAAAAGCAATCTCTGCCACTGTTTAGGGGATGGAGAGTGAAAAAATGCGGCCCATCCCCTCCAGCACTTAATAGATTCCGAGGACGACTGTATATAGTATTGCGCGACTTGGCAAAGGGGTTGATAAAGAATTTTATCACGTATGTCTTCACGATAATGTAGTGGACTGACCCTTAAGAGTGTCTTGCGCCCCTATTTCGAATGCGTGAATGGAAGCACTCACCCGTAAAGCTGCCCTCTTTAAGAGGGTATTAGCCTCCCCTCTTACCCCTCACGCCCCTCCCACCCACCACCCTACGCTCTGGAACCCAAAGGCGACACAGTGTCTACATGGGACTCGGTCGGTCGCGTCGAACCACCCTGTATATATATACACATAGGTATGTATATTTCTGTAGGAGCGTATCGAGCAAAAGCCTGAGGGTTGCTTCACAAAGTACGTAAGGGTAGGCAGTGGGGTTGAACAGTAACATAGTAATACGGTCAGGTAATTCTTCTTTCCGACGATTATTTCGAACGAACCGATGCTCCGGTTTTTAGGGGTAAATAGAATTTCGGAAATTGAGAAATTAAGGGGGGTCCATAAGGAGGGACGGGAAGGGGGACAGGAAACGGAAAACAAAAAATGGGCGAATTGGCGAGGAATCGATTCTCGAATTCTCTCGCTATCCATCAACCCGAAAGATTCTGGTCAGGGAGGGTCTGGCTCCAGTGGCGAATCTTTCGACCGTCTGGATTCGCAGTGGCAAATATTTTTATGGGTGAAACGAAAAGAAAATTTTGAAAAAAAAAATAGAAAATTTACACCTGAATTTTCGTAACGGTTAACATTTCACATGTTTTAATTAATAATAAAACCTTTCGATTATTCGTATTTTGTATTACGAAAAAATCCGCTATCGATATAATAACTATAATAACCAGAGGATAATTCAAATCGAACATTAAATCTCCCGAGCATTCGATAAAAAGCCAAGTCTTCGTTAACCAGGTCGTTAACAGTGAGACGTACGTGATGCGAATAATGTATCGCTGATTAGCAGACAATTGATTTAACGTATCCAACGCGGAGGAACGTAACGCTAATTCGAATTTCGAATTTGCCGCGCGGCGGAGTCCTCAAAGATTGTTAATAAATATTATTACGTCGAAGGCAAATCAAATATGAGAATGGACGGGGAGGGATGGAACTTACACCGCCATAAGCTAATTCATTTAGTACGGTTCCTCGCCTGCGGCCCCAATCTCGCCCAAATTAAGCAATTAATGAGAAAATTGCGAGCAACTCTCCCTCACGCCAGTCAACGTGTCTCTCTCTTTCTCTCTCTCAGTTTCATTATTACTCGCCTTTCCCATCTCTGTCTGTCACGCGCGTCATGATTGCCATGGCTAAAAATACAAGGACGATTTTAACGGGGGGGTTGACTGACGGAAGAGAATGACGTCACTACACTGATTATTCAAAATGGAGAATATACTGACGTAATTGTACTCCCAGATAAGGGTAGTAACAGCAGCTATATATATATACGTATACTACACGGATACTAATTCTGAATTTAAAATGCACACAGGAAGGAAATGAAATATCTGACATTATTTTAATAGTCTATCGATTGGCTAATGAAATTTGCTTGAATGCACTTTAAAAGGTACGGGAAGGGGCGCAGTGCTAATTAGAGATCGTGAACTTTCCTCCGGTACGAAAGATCGATGCTCGATTTGCATTCGTTTGAAATTCTTCAAATTCCCCGGCAATTAGTAGCCATTAAGGAGCCATTTGCTGAACTAACGGGAATACCATCAACCCATTAGAGGAAACATGAACCCCCCCCTAACATAGCATATCCGTGACAAAGAATCTTTGGGAACATAACCATATTATATATACATCCCCGTAATAATATATAGTTTGCCAGGGGAAAAGGGAAAGCTTTCGTAATTCTATCTTCTTCGTCTCTCGTTCTGACTATTATGTAATTCGTACTTACGTGCATCCAGTCGTTCTCTCGCTCCGTCCCATTCGGTCCCACTCTGTCCTACTTGATCCCACTTTGTCCCACTCTGTCCCACTTACTGCGCACTTTTGGAAAACGCACGTGGTGTCACGTCTTCGAGCCAAATACAAATGCCGAACCCCTGGCTGTAAAGGGCGGCTCAGGGCCGTACAGGGTCGAGCGCAGAGGGGGGCGCCTAGTCGCAACATACAGCTGCGTATTTAAATATAATATTTCTGTTAAGATATGATGTCAGCCAGACGCATCAGTCATTATTAATGACAAAGATTCGAGAAGATCCGAATCGCGAATTCATGAAATTTTTCAAGCCGTTTATTGGAGGTTTTTAAAAAATTTCGTAAATATCCTAAGCTTCATCGATTACGTGACACCCTGTGATGAGTAGCTCAATTAAAATGTAATCTGTAGCCCTTAACGAGGTCCTGGACTAAACCCTGGGTTAAATGAGATGGACCTATGAAGGGACGCGGCTAAAAAGCTAGTTGATTGAAAAGCTCCCTCCCTCTCTCTCTCTCTCTCTCTCTCTCTCTCTCTCTCTCTCTCTCTCTCTCTCTCTCATTTTCTCATTCTCTCCCTCTCCGATTCATTTCCTTCCTCTATCGTTCTCTCTTCCTCCCGTAGCACGATAAACACCACTCTCTCTTTCTCTCTCGCTCTCCAGCTTTTTGCTCCTGTACAAGTAAACTCGGCGATAACTTCAACGTACCCGGAAGTCTATACCGAAGGTCTAATCGAATGACAATAGCTCGACTTGAGCCGTCAGGAACTTTGAACTTCATAGGAATACATGTAAAAAAATATTAATTCCCATTTTTTCGATACTCTAACAGGAATTGTAACTTTTTCGATACTAATTAATTTAAGCTGTTTTTTTTTATTTTCGTGATCAAAGCTTTTTTTTTATTCGGCATATGTACCTTAATCAACCTATCCGTTTAATCTGATGGACACTTGACTGTTACTCTTGCTGGTCACTCGATGGATTTTACCCTTAGTCACGAATTACTAATCCAATTTAAGTTGGTCAAGGATTAAGCCGGAGATTCCGAGGGTCAACGACTGTACGTATCCGCAGATTCCTTCGTAATCCTTGGGAGACGAGAAAACGACTTAGTGCGTAAACTTAAGTAATTTTGCATTTCCATCTGCCTCGAGCTTCTTGGATCCAAAGGCTCAAAGTTACCGGATCGGTGGCTAAAAGTATTTTATGTAAATTACTTAATGTCCTTTAACGACGATCAACTGGAATAAGCTATGCTCGATATTAATTCTTATAATTAACAATTACGTATATCCGTGCGTATCGTTTTAATTTCATTAAAAATTCACCTTATAATTACCCGATTATTCGCCAATCTTAATTTGCCATACTGCATTCCGTGCGTTATCACTTGGGTCATTTATGGAATATCAAGGGGGTACCCTCTGGTTAAAAAAAAAATCGGTAAAAAAAAAAAGGATTACCGCGAACGTGCTGGAACTGAATATTGCACTGACCATAGCAAATATTTACTGGGGTTGCTTGAGGAGGGTCCTAAACCGGCGCGGAATACTAACTAAGCTAAAGAGAGATAGGGGATCGATAGTAAAAGCTCTCTCTCCCCTTTTATTATTTTATTTTTGACTTTTTAATGTCGCCAGATATTATCAAGAACAAAGGTCGCGATGCCTTATCAGTTTCTGAAGTTGTTCTTTGGGGCTGGAACAATTGTATAACGTATATTATCGAAAAGGTCAAAGTTCATGACCCAAAGTCTGTTTAATTATTTTATTAATTATTCATTGCCTCCACCCATCCCTCCCACTCCTACCTCCCCCCCGTTCTTACGTCAATTCAGTCTCACAGGTTAAATTACGCATACCTGCCGGAACGTTCAATGCTTTCTTAATAGCATAGAGGATAAGCCAGTAATCTTAAAGGCATTATGTGCTGCAACACAGCGTGATTGAACTTTTGAGTATATATATATATATGTGTATATACATATATAGTATATACATCTGTTCCAGTCAGGCTGCCCGTAGTACTTTGCATAATCATGCAGCCGACGTTACTTGCATTACCTTTGCGCGGCGCAGAGCCTCTTCCACGAATAAAGCAGTTTAAAGTAAGAGTCGCTGTTTACGAACGTGATAACAGGAGCAAAGGAATTCTTTAGGAAAAAAGGATACAGGGAGAGACAAGAGAAAACCTCGTGAAAATTTTGTTTGCATGTAAATTTCCTTAGAGTCGATCATTAGATTTCTCTTGGGCTAAGTAGAAAAGATAGGGCGCGATCATATTTGGATAGTACAGTAAAATTTATTTATTTTGATAAAAAAAATTATTTGGAAAAAAAAGAACAAAATTTTTTTTATATCCTTTTCCCCATATTTCACTGTATTACTGTATATGTATGTATGTATATGGACTATGTACATGTATCGCCGTACTACTCGAATGACTGGATAAGTGATATAGTCTCTGCGCTGACTATTGGCCCACTGGAAGTCATAGAAAACATTGCGTTTCCCGTGACACATTCATGGTTCGCTGGAGCGTAAAACCCTAGAATCGATATTACCAACGTGACAGCAGCGAAAATACTAAACTGACATCTATACCTTTACGAGTGCTTCCGTAATCGTTAAAGGTCGGAGACCAAGCGATAACTATGAAATTGCTTAGCTGTGGTCTGATAAAGGAGATACGAGCTCTCCTGTCTCTCTCCACCGGTCTTTTTGTTTTTATCAATGGTTTATCAGTTACGTAAGTCGATGAAAAATTATCTTTCAGATTAAACTGTAGCGCATAGTTCGTATTGCCGGAATAATATATTTTTTTTAAGTTTTCAACGTAATCGCGTACTTCGCGTATCGTTACAGCCACGAGGTGAAAAGGTCAAGTTAATTTAATCGTTATCAGGAAAATTAATCGGCAAAATTTATTCGACGAATATCGTGATATCTTCGGTAGGAAATTTTTTGCGAAAAATACTCTGAGATTGAGCGACGTAATACCTTTTTTTTACTGCGAATCTCAGTTACCGGTTATTCCCCATGGAAATTTTGTTATTTCTCTTATTTTTTTTTTCTTTTTAATAAACGGAGGTTTCTTTTTATAACTTTCTTTTCATCCTCAAACACTGACCGTATTTTTTTTTTTTTGAGGTTTTCACTGTATTAATATTGAAACTTCGTGTTACGGGAGATTATACGAAACGGAGTAATATTGAGAAAGATCGTTAACGGAGTCTCGGGAAAAATTTTATTCATTCGAATTTTTGTTTCTGTAATTCTAATTTTTTTTTTTCATATTAGATTATACATACGATCAGACACGGACGAACTCAGCCCTCGAATTGATTATGCGAATGATACGAGTTATACATTGCTAAGTCATACTTGGCTGATTAATTATTAAGTTTTCTCGTGTGCCGCCCTGCTTTGTTTATTGCCGCAATTTGCAAGGGTTATAAAGTGGCATATCGGTGTAAATTAAAATAGAGTACAGAGCTCACGTTAAATCTCTTCTCCTGCTTACCCTGTATTATTTGCAAGATCCTCCACCCCCTAAACACCCTCATAGCTCACCCTCCCTCCCTCCCTCCCACCCTCCCTCCCTTGATACCTTTCCATCATCCAGCATCCCACCGCGTAACACAGTATACTTATCTAATAACTTACCCTTATTAAATGTAATTTCATCGGAAAATATTTATAGCGGGGCTGGAGGAGTGGGGGTTATATTATATCGAACTGTCTGTTCGTAATAACTTTTAATTATCAGATATTTCAGACGACTTTCATACATCAGATTAACCCCAGGGATCAATTGAAGATTAAAATTTGATTTTGGTCAATTTTATAAGCCTCCCCTTACGATATGAACTTCGCGGGGAAAATTTATCGTTATCATTTCAGCGAGGCCGTTCAAAAGTTTTTATATATTATTTTGTGAAAAAAAAAAATTGCGAAATAATATCTTAGATCTCAGGGTGACAAATAAAATGGAAATAAAGACGCTCTAATTGGATCTGTGCGTGATAACGTTAATAAAAGTCTTAAGGGTAGTGGGTCGGTTGCGTAGTTAACTCGTAGATACTTTATCCGAAAGTTGTAAAAAATATATATATATACACGTGTCAAGATTACATAAGAAATGCAAGGTGAAAGTTCACTCGTGCGAGCTTGATAATTAACCTTTAATGGTGAGATGGTGTGCGCGATACACGAGGTAAACTAAAAAGTCTGGACGACGCGGTGCTTTCTTTTTTTTAAGGTCCAAGATCATGTAAAGCGAAGAATTTTTTTTTATTTACCCACAAATTTATCACGACTCTCGTAAGCACATCCAAGCATCGCAATAACGCGGCAGATTATATTAAAAAGAAAACCCGGTTTCCCAACATAGCAGAAACAAGCAGGAATTCGTGTTGGCAGTCCGAGCACATGTGCGCGCAGTCCTACTGCTTTACGAGGGTAACAGAGGAGATAGAGGTTTTAGGAATGGAAATGAATCCGCAGGATGTGTTTATTTTACAACCCTTTCTATACACGCGATCGCACTTTGCAGTCCAGCCTCTGGACGTATCAAAAATTTTTTTCCCGACTAGCAGCATGATTTGATTCTCGCTATGATAATTATTAATAATTGCCATCCCCTCTGTGTCAATATTGAATGAGAATACGAAGAAAAAATGTTATCACTAGACTGCTAATTGATTTCAGGTTGCAATTTGGGAAAAATTTTTCGCTCCGTTATCATTGATAAATTATCAAGAGTCCAAATTCAGGAGAAATATAATACTTCGTTCTCAATGGTTATCCTCGTGGTATATCTGTATAGATCTGACAGCTAGGTAAGTTAAGGTTAGTAACGGTTGCAGTCAGGGGTGGATGGGATCGCGTAGGTGCCCTTGGCTCTTACCGTAGGAACCATTCTGGGCTGAATTTATGGTCCAGGAGGCAAGTGACCAAGATCGAGAGAACTAATTCTTGGCGTGTTCCGCGGGATTTGGGTTCGCGGACTCGTATTAACCCTATTCGAAATGGTTATGGGGACCCATGCGTCTTGTCTGTCGGCACTAAAACATTTCCAGCGCGTGGACACCCGGGCTATTTAGCGAGATCATTCGAGGGGTTCAGACCAGATTGACTGGTATCCGCCCAGTCTACTTGAATCTTCAGTCTTAATAAAACGAGGACCGATTATGGGATCTGGTAAAAGTGGATGTTAGAGAGAGAGAGAGAGAGAGAGAGAGAGAGGGGGGGGGGTGGGGAAGAGAGAGATTATTGGATCGGCTCCATTATCGAAACGGTGGGAGAGGGACTGGGTTATAAGGGGTGGTAATGAGATTCTGATGTAATTCGAGTAACTGCACGACTTCTGAATGTTTTCAATGATTAAAATGACTATGGATAATTATTTGTTTTTATAAAAGTAATTTCGATCGGTCTCGATGCCATCCAGTGTCCGGCTGCAGTTCAATTTGGATGATTCGTATATATACGTATATATTCCCTATGCGAAGTTACGATTGGTTTGTTTGCTGACAATAGGGCGATATCGGTTAATCGATCGTGAGGATCGTTATGTAGGTAATGCATAAAAATGAATTTCAATCGGCTGAAATAACGAGTCAGTCCCAATCAGATGTTTCGAGCGCCAGAGTAGGTATAATAAAGTTTCCAGATACACATCGAGGGATGAAAAAAAAAAGAACGCAGTAATAAATTAGGCACCGGCGTTTCTTTTTCCACCCTTGGGAAAAGGTGGCAGACGTTGGTGGTATAAAGGAAGAAGAAAAAAAAAAAAGAAAAAAATTCAATTGGACGCCAAAGACAATTTATGGCTACATTTATGGAATAGCTTGACAGGAGGAAAAAAGTATGTCGAGCACGTGTTTCCCGCGAGACTCCTTAATTGCGCGAGAATTACGAATTCCGTTTGATACTCTAGGAGGTTCAAAGGTCAAAATGAATTTATAAAAATATCAGACACCTCGCGAAGCACCACGTACGAAGATACGATTACTAAATTATTATCTATTTTTTCTCGACCGCTACTTCTCTTCGTGTCAAAGAGAATTTCGAAAATACACCATACACACAGAATCGAGTAACCAAGTATGACGAAATTCCCCCCCAAAAAAAAGTGTAAATTAAAAACAGGGAAAAGATGTTAAAAAAAAATAAAAATTTCAGTCGATCTAAACGACAGAAAATCACAATTAAATACTGTATCTTCTGAAGTTCGTAGCTGCCATACGAATTTCAGTGGATCATATGTGTTCGGTCGAGTTCGACCGTCTATTTTTTTTTGTTACTCACATCACTTCACTCACGTAACGAACGCGTTAAATTGGCCGAAAGGTGAACGAGGCGGCTACTGTGGAAAATTGCCCGGCGAGCATCCAGTTATTGTAGGTGGTAGAGCAATTTGGTGCTGGTGGAGTCGGCACTTACGATATATACAAGTTACTAACAGACAACCCAGGAACAAGAGAATGTAGGCGGTCGAGTTGTCGGGCAGTAGCAGCTAGAAGCACATATGTAACAAACTATACGTATACGTATGTGCATAGGCAATAGGTCGATGGGTACAGTTGCAAATTAGCCGCTGGTCAATGTTTTATGCGAATCGCAACTGCGGCTGTTCCTGAAACGTATTTTATCCGAATATCCGAACATAACCTCCATATCCCTGGTAGCACGTGCGAGAGTCTGAAGCAAGAGGGAAATAGAAAAATAGAAAATTTCTATACGCGCGCGCCTGATGAAAAATTCAAATTTTTCTTTTACCGCGCTAAATATATTTCTATATTGTTGCTAAATGTTTACGGTATAATGGCGAACACGTATTGGTTATTCGGGAAAATATATTCACGTCGGCTGGCAGCCCCGAGTTGCTAACGGGAGATGATTTCTACTACACTGGGGATGAACGGGAACAAGAGTGGATCCCGTATGTCGCGTATGATCGTCCTCCTGCTGCTGCTGCTGCCGCTGCTCTCTGAACAAATGTGTGTATACACGTTAGGTTACGAGCTCCGTCGTTCTAGCCAGCCCGAGTAAAGTGACTACGTGTCCGGCGTACCAACTCCATTAAAATCTATCTGCACGGGGTAATACAAAATTTAATAATTTTATAGCGAAGCTGTGGGAAAGCTGGATACATTTTTTTTTTTCAATCGCGAGATGAGTAAAATCTTTTTTTTTTTCTAAAAAATATAATTTTCAGAGAGTAAATTCGTACGTCCACTTTGAATGGTGACAAAGAGGGATTTTATTAATTTGAAATTAATTATTTACGCGGTCCGTGCGTAAGATGGTGACAACAAATTTTCTAGTGACGTCATGAAAATTTCCAAAAAAATTGTTGGTTCCCAAAAGGAATCGCATAATTTTTTTAGGGCAGGGGGGGCGGTCAAAGACTTTTTTGTACAAAGGAAAAAAAAAAGTAGGATGATTTCGAAGGGGATATGTTGTGATATTGACCTTAAGTGCCTGTATAGGGGTTAAGGGTTGGGTGATAAAAGATAAGTGACCTCTTTACCTATCCAATTCATCAGTCTTTTTATTGTCGGAGTTGATACTCAACTTTAAGTGGTTTAATATTCGACCTAACCCAACCTTTGCCGTTGTGGTCGGGACATGAATCCATGCATGTGGATATGGACCACAGCAGCCACAGTTGTGTGACCCTGGTACTTTATACGATAATGTCAACCATTTTGTCTCGGGCATAACGACCGTCAACCCTTAGAGATTCTGAGCTGCCAGTATGTTTCCATGCAGATGCGTCCTTCCTTATGTGGGGAAATTACTGTTTTCTTTCGCGCCTTATGGGCGCATTTACATGCCAGTCCGATTCTGGGATTCCGCTTTGCTATTATCCTAGCACCCGAAATACAGGCTGTATTCATACCAGCGAAATAAAGTGGCCCACCCTGGTACATGGCACGTGTCCAGAAAAGGTTGAGGGAAAATTAAAAAAAAAATTTTTTTACATTTCTTTTTTTTTTGGTTTTAGTTTGAGACGATTTTTATGCTACTTTTGCACACGATCGAAATTCCTATTCAAAATTATGTAACCGGTACTTTACACGGGTACCAACCTGGTTCTATTCAAAGATGCTGTGTTGGCAGGAGCAACGTGACCCAACGTTCGGACGCTTAACGAACCGAATCCAATTTATTGAAATTGGATAAAATCGAGGGGATGATTCTTTTTCCCTATCAAGGACCTCGACTGTCCCCATACACAGCTGGTACCAATTGATATTTATTTCGCATTTTGTATCGCTACAGTTTTCTACTCGGTAAGGGTTTATGCTGAAGAATGTCCTTGATACTCTTTCCCAATTTGCAACCCTTAATGCTACAACCAGTCCTATGAATTTAAACGAACATATAAACCACCCTATAGATTTAACCAGTATCCATTCACTACCCTATAATATAGTAAAATTCTTAATTTTTTAGTTAAAATTGTTTTTTCTATTTTTCAGTTGTATTTCCATTTTTTTTTTCTCAGGGAGTGGTATCTCCCATGACTTCCGATCACCGTTACGAGCGAACACCCTGTATATACAAAACTACCCCTTCTTTATGTACTTCTGGCAAGAACTTCCCCTCCCTCTCCGCGTAATGAAAACTTTCTCGTAAAAGATTAACGATTTCTTTTATTCCGGTTTTTTGAATAGACACACGTCCATTTCACTCCGCCCCATAAAGAAATTCCAATGCGTTTCTCACGGCCGTCTGTTGTGCCCTTATCCAGTCTGTGAATTGGATTATTATTTTTTCACTTGGTGAACAATCTCAAGAGTTCCTTTATCATCCCTTATAAAGCGGGGTGGATGACTATATGTATAGCTACGAGATTTATACGATATTTTAGCCTTCATCCTTTTAACACGAATACCCATAATATTTAACAGCAGCGTACAGAAGTACATAAGGAAGAATTTATCTTCCTGAAATTAAACGATAAATTTATGATAAAAGACTTTACGCTTTTTTTTTGTTTCACCTATGCTAGAAGACCTTTTTTTTTCAAAATCTTTTCACATCTCTCCTTTAATACGCGAACTTCATATTTTTCAACGTTTACAACTTCCTTGTATGTTTCATCCACGCGTTGAAATATAGTCAAGTCGTCTGGTACGTTTCAGACCTTTAACTAACAATTTCAAATTCCATTAGGAAGAATTAGAATAATTATATATATGCAAATACTGCGTTACCCCCCCCATCCCCCCTCTTGCGATTCGGACTGAATCTCTAGCACGCAGCATCTCCTAACGAACTTCGCGTTTCCCCGAGTGCTTAATACAACAAAACTCTTATTGACATCTCATAGCTCCATATCAGCAAAATAAAAAAAGAAAATTAAAAATATAATAATTTCCTAGCACAGTTATTATCATTATACAAAAACCAGACTAGAGGTTCCAGTGCCAAGCCTGGACAATGCATTAAAAAAAAGACTAAAAATTCAAATATATATGTATACGAAAATACATTGATACGAAGTAAAAGACACGTGGACCATGTGTGCCTATATGTATCCGACGGATTCCAAGAGAGCAATGTAAATCTGCAAATATTTAAATTTCCCGACAGGTTCTGTATGCGCATTACTTCGCGTGAATGATGCATGAGTCAGTCGAGTCAGTCGAGTCAGTCGAGTCAATCGAGTCAATCGAGTCAGACGAGTCAGACTTAGCGAGTTCAGTCATCCGCAACACCCGTCGTGGTGCAACTGATCTTCGACTTTTACTTTTGAACGTTTGCCAATACGGCGATAAGAGTGACGCTAGAAAAAAAAAGCTTCTCTATCTCTTCTAATGAACAATTACGCAAGCTTCGAATCGTTTACTTGGAGCATCGCGTAAGAAGCTTTATTCAGCTTATTCGCAGCTACGACAGAGCTTTACTTCGACTCCTCTTATCAGGCCTCCTCGCAGCCTCCGTGCAGTCAGCTCACCTTTAAAAGACTCCGGAGGACTGTACAGTCGCTTTCGCTTACTTCAAAATCAAAGGAAACGCCTCGAGCGAATACAAATTCAATATTCCCACCATCTTTGTGCATCTGTATAATGGAATTTTAAATAATCTACAAAACATTTATCATCTGCTCGAGACGAACGACGCAAATTTCATGACGGAGCAATCCTTTTGGATGGTGCTGCTCTTTCTTTTTTGAGTTTTCGTAAAAAATTATTCACGTTCAGTATAGTGCAGTCGGGACAGGAGGGAGAGGAGTGCATCTGCATATTTTATATTTATGTTAATGTCAGTGCATCGTACCACTATGTCACTTTCAGGGGAATGCACACATTAGCGATCTCTCTCTCTCTTTTTGTATATATATATGTATTATATAAAGGACTACGAGGTAGAAATAGAAAATTGCATACTCAACGATAGTCAGGATTTTTCGACGAGACCACGAAGCAACCAGAGCCAAGTTACGTGGTTAAACTGTCGATAAGTGAGGAAAAAAAGTGAGCAACAGCGAGTCTTGCAAAGTGGAAGCTTTGCGGTGAATCCGCTTCTTTTGTAGTGCAATATCGGAAGGTTGAAAGGTGGGAAATTGTCAGGAGCGATTCTCAAGAGATATTTGCCAATACGGTTCTGGGTGACGACTCGATGCGCTCGACTCTGGACTGCGGTCGCTGACGAACTCAGAGGTTGAAAGAGAGAAATGTGGAAATTAAGGAAAGATAAGAGGAAAGAAGAGAAAGGAGAGGAAGATATATCCGTATAGTTGGTACTTACCTTCTTCCGTGGCAGAGTGGCAATTAAGAGGAGAGTCGTGAATCCGAGGGAAGTTGCGAGTCTTCTAGTAATGATACCGGAAAATCCGTCTCTGGAAACGGGAGAGCCAATTATCAATTGTCTCGGTAACGTAGGGACAGTCGCAGGACGAAAGCCAGGTAAATCCCCAGGGTGGAATCCTTGGGGTTTTTCGAGAACCCGTCCTTAGGTTGCTCCCACTGTGTTCTGAAAATTGAAAAAAAAATGACTTCCATAATGAGTCTGATAGGAAGTAGTACATGTACATGTATTACATGGAATTAATAAAAAAAATTAAAAAAAAAAGATTTTTATCAAAGGTACTTATGCACTTCGATCAAAATACAATGCATTTAGAGTGCATCGATACTGGAATTAATATAAGTGCATCAAAAAATTGAAGAATGCAAATTTAAAAGTACAAATATTGTTCTGTGAAATAATTTTCTAATAAAATAATTTAACACTTAATTTGTATTTTTTTTTTTTTTCATTAATCAAGCGTATCTCACGTGAAAGTTGAAACGTGCTTTAAAGTGCTTTTACGTTGACGGACTTTCTGGATTAAAAACACTTGATGCGATAAACCGAGTAAAAGCTGTGGAGATCCTAGTGAAAAAAAAAAAAAAAATATGAGAATAATCATGAGAAAGCCTAGGGGATGAACAATATCGTATGGTATCATAAGCAATGCCAACCACCCTAAATTCCAAAATCAACCCCCTACAGTTATTCTGCCTTGATAAATTACGAAATTCTTGTAATACCTCTTGTCCTGTAACAGGATATTAAAATAAGTCAGTATAGTAAAAATTCGTAACTAATCAAAACGTGTCCTTTTTGTTTTTTCAAGGGATACAAATTGAAATTAATGTATATACGATTGCTCGTGCTGTGCCACGGAAATTTGTTGATGAGTTGATGGTATCTAGTCTGGGTCGCTTCACAAAGCTGCAGATGAGCTACGCTAATTAATAATTACTCCGAGCAAATATTATTATTTCATACTGCAGCGTTTCAGCACTCAGCTATTTACATTCGCAGAGGATAAATCTATTACAGTTATCAATTTCTTGTTTATACGGCATCCATCACTTCGCCAAGCAGATTATTATACGGATAGAAACCACTGGTGAGCGACGGTCCACGTTATTCGCGAATACATTATATTCGCTCAGAATATTTTACAGACATTTATTGACAGACCTGTATAATATATGAATAAATTCCTAAAGCAATTGGCCAAACTGTATAAGGAACATTGAAACGAAGATTATGAATACAGCACGTCGTGACGTTAGCCATTGGACTGGGCAATCGGACCATTATAAACGTCACTGGGAGCGTGAAAATGAATAGAATATAAAAATAAAAATAAAATAAAAGAAAACTAAGAGAATACAATATTCCTTAACTGTCACTGGCGAATTTCATTCTAAAAATGTAAATCGATAAAACGTATTAAAAAATGTCAACGAGCCAAGTCGGCAGTGACGAAAAGTGTCGCGCTCGGTTGAAAATTCGTTCTTGCTTCTGTCGTGTTTTTATTTTATTTAGAATTAAAAAAAAAAATTAATAAAAAATGTTAAACACGAAAATAAATAGAGGGAGCGAGGAACGACGTGAAAAAAGCTTCATTGTCCCTGTGCAAGGGGTACTAATTACCCAACGGATGAAAGGGTTACCGAATCGCACAGTCAGTGGCCACACAGCCTCCTAAAGATCCAGTATATATATATATACGAATGAACGTGGTCCACTTATATTACGCTTGTTTATTATAATAAACTCCCTGACTGTCTGCAGAATCTCTCCAATGAAAATAACTCCTGGCGCCAGGAAAGCCTTTGTCATTTAACAATTAAATCAAATTATTATTCTCATAAGGCAAAAACGACTTGGTACTTAGAAAAAATTTCTTTGAGCTTTTCAACAGTGCCGCCATCTTCGTCGGCGTGAGGAAAAAGAGCATCGACATTAATATTTCATTTCAAAATTTCCCTTTCGCCACTTTCGATCCTCCCCAACCACTCGAGTCTCGCACCTGCATACCTGGATTCCCCCATTCACCTTCCCCTCGATTCTCCCCGTCGCCCCTCAGTTTTCGACTTGGGCTTTATGCGCCATTTTTGTCCACGCTTTTTTTTTTTCTTCCAACCCAAGCTACCCTGAATGCCGCGCCATTTACTACCACCAGGTTTCCTCGATGTAAATGCGTGAATGAGCCTAAAGCCGACGGCGGCCTGAGAAGGGTGGAAAATAAATATAGGCGACCTCGTGCCTGGGAAGTCTGACGGGGGAACCAGGAGTAAATGAGTGCGCGAACGACAAACGCAGAAATGTCAACCCGCAGCTACCTCGACTCAACAATATGAATTTTCTATAAAGCACAGAATGGCTTCAACTATTATAAATAAATCCACTTAAACTCCACAATTGCTATAACGCGTTTTCTGCCACCTGGGTCACCGCTCGACTTTGCCTTCGGACTGTTTCAAATTCGTACTATTAACTGTAAGCTCGAAATCCTGGATCCTGGATCCTGGATCCTGGATCAAGGACCCGGACGACGTAAACTAAAAGTAGGCCGAAGTTGGCGCGTAGCAAACGCGATCCGAACATCCGACCTGAGAGAAATGAAAAAAATTTTTTTTATTCATATTAAAAAAATAATAATAAATTCAGCAATTTTTAGTATCGACATCGATGCTGGTAATAAATTGTGAAAATTTTTACAAAATTAATCTACCGTATCGAACTAATATATAATCCACAGATTGTGAAGATAATCAAAATTGATTAGTGCGCGATTTACGTAATTCTGATAACAACCGTAATAATTATTTGCATCGTAGAGGCGCCTTATCAACGTCTAACCGTCAATAATTAATTGATCATAGTGAAATCTCTTGATCTACTAAGCCGGACAAGTCAACCGACTAACGACACTTTTCCAACAGCCGCATTAAAAGGATTCTTTTCAAGACGTCAAACTTTCCTTCCGGTCCTCCTCTGGCTTATCGCTCTAATTCCTAAAAGACTGGATTCCCAAGGATGTTCTCGCGCGTTTCCGGGCTTATCGTCATTCCGGTCACGCAGGCTTCCTCATCCTTTCGCCAAGGAACCATCTCCTTGAATCTTGGGGAAAACAAGCTCGGAAGACGGCAGAGCATCCATCCACTGCTCCTTACGTGCTTCGCGCCATGACCTTCCAGCTTCCTCTCTCTCTCTCTCTCTCTCTCTCTCACTCTCTCTCTCTCTCTCTCTCTCTGTCTGCATCGTACGTCTTCCTGTGTGTACTGGGACATCAACCTACGTCGTGAGCCCCGCACTTCCGGTTTCTCGTTTAAAAAGAAAAAACTGCCCTTCCCACGTTTCTTTGCCTGGTTACTTACTTTTTTACTTCCTTCGCTGAATCTTTGTCTTTGCTCCTCTGTTTCTCAGTTGCTCGGCTGCTCGGTTTCTCGTTCCCTTTCATTACTCAACTTCTGTCTCCCGCAACTGCGGCCAGCAATGTAAGATACTCCTCGTTTCCGGTTAACTTAAACTTTGTCTTTTCCCGCTTCCTGTGTTTCTCTTGTTCTCTCTCCCCCCCCCTCTCTCTCTCTCTTTATTCACCGCTCTACCCTCATTCTCTTTTTCCTCGCATTTCGCGCATTCTAGAGAGGCTACGTTCGTGCTAACTTCTCGAGGGATCCGTCGAACGAGGCCAACGAGGAAAACTGTGCTGCGGCGCATCGCGTCGTTACGTCGCCAGGAAATCGAGCAACTTTTGAGCGAGAGAGGAAGCCCAAGAGAAATTTCGCTGCCTCGTGGTTCCTTTAAAGCGACGCTCCAAACGATTTCGTATTCCTTGCCGAGCGTCGACGCAAGTCGAATGTCACGTCTAATCCATACATAAACATACATACATATATATCACATGTACATTTTTTTTCATACCCACTACAGGGATGCTACTTCCGGTACGAAATAAGAATCGATCCTTAATTGCTACCGAATTCCCACTGAGGAGGCATTAGCCTCCATCGACTTCCCTCGTAAATCTTCTCTGCACTTTTTCTGCTGATAATAAACGATTAAGGCATTTAAGTACAGGGTGCAGCGCGGTTTATACGCGATTATACGGCCGCACGGTAACGCACGAAAAAGCCGCTAAGTAATTTCGCGAAAGTAAAAGAAAAAGGTATAATGCGTATTCCGTTTTATCGTTACTGCCCATCGCTACTTGCGATTCCTTTCAATGTTTTTTTTGTTTTTACTATCAACTACTCAGCCACGTTCGTTACGATTTTCGTCCACGTTTAAATAAATGTCATCGTAAATAATATAGAAAAGTTTATCATATCGCGATTGCAGCGAATTATCAGTTTACCCGATAATTTATTAAATTTCCATATCGTTAAATGGGCGTTCTCGTTAAATCCTCATATCGAAATTACACCGCCAAAATTATTTTACCCTTCGTTCGGATGCGATATGCAAAGTGGTTCAATTATTTGACCGTATTGTTTACGCAGGCGAAATATCATCGTTAATGATAAATTTTTATGATATTGGACTCTGAATATTTATATATATGTATGGCTGGAAAGATAAAATAATAACTGATAACAGTGATAGCACAATGCAGAACGAGCGGAATAAAATGGGCGTGCAATTGAATTCAAGGGATCAGATTATCTTTGGGATTTTAAGGACTGGTCAATTTTATGAACCTGTTAATGTTTCCATGTAACTTTATTTCGGACCTTTTCCCAGCCTTGACGGCTCCCTTACGCGGTGCCTATAAAAGAAGCAATTTAGCGTTTTAACGTCGTTAAGAAGACTCCGGAAAATAGCGTTGCTCCACTTGAATATAAACTTTCTTTCCTGAAGCGAAAGTACCGCCCGCCTACCAGAGAGAAACGAACTAACTTTGGAACTGAGCCACAATTATAAAATAGGACTTGGGGAGTTTTCGAAGACAATGGCGAACTGACTAAAACCAGGGACCTACGTAGCTGGAGAGAATTCGCATTAAATTAATATCATGTCCCTTATATTATATAACATACTTCCCCGAGGCCATACGCGATTGTTTCCTGCGCTTGTTGCGAATTTTCTTCGAAGAGCGTCGCGACGCACCCATCTTTTTGTGGGATCAAGTTTATCGGACTTTTTTTTAAAATTCAAATAAGATCGGTTTAGGAAAAAAATGAACAATCGCGGTATCAATATCCCTTCATAAAGCAATGTAACGAAATTTGACCTGAAGAATTTGTCAATATGAGAAAAAAAAATGCGAAAATTTTTCGCGCTCAAATTTCTACCCATTAACTTCGCCATACGACCAAGTTACATACTCGAATCGATATAACGTTAACAAGTGATACTTGGAGACAGTCGAGAAATCGCAAAACCATTTATTGGCTGATCGTCGAAAATTCGCAAATCCCATTGGCCAAACTGCTTCATATTTATTTGTGCGAATTTCATTCGGAGCTCGTCGATAGGGTTAAGATTAACTGGAAGAAGAACCGTAAGATAAAAAATAAACCGTAAAAATATATCGCGTTCACTCTACCGAAAGTCCACTGAAGGCGATAAGGTTTGACGGATACAATTTTCGTCCCTTTGAAAATTTTGAAAATATCGCGCGAATCAATCACACGCCTCCATTATGTATGTTCACGACGCGAAAATACTATCGTCCAATTGTCTTTCTCGATCCTCGTAAACTTTACCATATTCCAATTTTTTTTTTCATTTTTTCCTTTTAACATTCTCCATACCTTTTTCATCCCCCTTTCTACTCGCGGTTCATGTCGCGTATACATACGCGGACGACTCTCGCATTTCCGTAATCCCATTGTGGAATTCCCTGCAGCGATCCGACATTTGCTATACTGTACTCGAGCATCATGGCCGACTGCAGTCGTGCCACATCCGGTTTATGGTACCGAGTCTGAAGACGGTAGCCCAATTTGATTTTCGGAATATCGTACAGCCGCAAATGCGCGACACGGACTTTTCTTAAATTTCTTCGAAATTACGTTTGCTGCAGGCAAGACTTCCGCTCCGCCATTGTCACTTGAGTCTTTTACCGATTCGATATTATTTTTATTCAAATTCCTAAGGGATGACCCATTCTTCATGAGAGTGATAACGTTTTATTGCAATTAAATATATATATACATATAATCAATATTTATTCTCGTGTTATCTCTGAACGAAATAAAAATCGTCTTTAGTTCATCCATAGTGCTATAGTACGTTATACCTATACCCGGTGTACTTATCTGTATAAATTAAAACGAAGTTATTTTAACGTCGTTGTCTCTCCTTATCAGTAATTATCTCCACAAGTGTGAGATCAAAGGTGGACAATATACAATTACGACGTGATTCATTTAATTAGCAAATAAATTAGCAGCCTTTAGCACCTGAGCCCTTTAAATTCTGCCACGTTTACTCGCAAAATTTTGCACATACATTCTCTGTCCCTTCGCAATCTATAAGCCTGAAACTTTCAGTCTCCCCCCTCGTTCCTTTCCACTAATCTACACCCGATAACAGGAACAAAGCTTTGCTCCAAGAAGTCAAGCGGCAGACAACAGCGCGTGAGGAAGAGGCCTTGAAATTTTCTAAGAATCGCCAAAAATTTCGCAGAGTCTCCTCAGGCAGCAGCGTAAAACGCGAATACGATATTTAAGATGAAATTGAAAAATGTATTTTCGTCCTCGATTTAAATACGAAAGCAAGATTGCGCCACGTGTCTTATCCCATAACCGGAAGTCGCATTACAAATTCGCGTCCCGTGTGAAAAAAATTAAAAATTATCCAAGTCGCTGAAATTAAAAAAAAATTCGACACAAATTCATAAACCGCCAAAGACAAACTTTTACTTTGCTATGCGGAGACATTTATACGCCCTCGTAAAGATTTTCACTATCTCCGATCCTTATCTTTTGCATAAAGACGTAAAATGCCATATGGTATAAATTTTAAAAATTATGCATGGCCACATATATGCATACGTGGAAAGATGACGTGCAACCATATAAATGCATAGGTTCGCACGTGTCAACGCTTTTCAGTGAACAATTTTATCAGTCCACCTCGAATAACTCGGACAGAGGCGTTGAGGCACCCTGAATACCTTTCTCCCTGCTACGGTGCTGCCACCTATTGTGAAATAAGCGTAATAAAAAAAAAAGACCCCACGAATTTCCGCTACTTTCGAGTCGTCGAATCTCGAGTATGCGGATTTCGCAAGCATCTCGTAAAACACGTACAAGTATTTCCAAACGAGTTTTCCACGTATCCCACGTACCGTAGAACGTGTAGAATTATATGTATACTATAAACGATGTGATATATTGTAAAATAGGAAAGAAAATCTCCGAATACTTCAGCAGTGCGCGCGACGCAGTCAATGGCTCTTTCATTGTCTGCCAACGGCACGAGGAAGACGTCGCGACGTCTAGCGTCTACGAGTTACCGGTCACGGGTCCCTTGAAAATTACGTGTAAAATCTTCATAGGTAAACTTTGTGGTACTGGGAAATCGGAAGCTGCTGGTAATAAAAGTGATGCTATAGTGATGCTTCTTAGCAGATTGCTGTGTTCTTCTGTCTTTCTGGTACAACGGTTGATAGGATATGGTACAGTGCGGTATAGGAAAGTACTACGTTATGTATAGTTTAGTATAGCCCGTAATACCATAGGGGAATGTAAGTTGTACGTAGCAAGTAGACTGAGCGAAAAGTCTCGAGGATTCTCCAGGTATAGTTAGGTATAGTTAGGTATACTAAGCTACTTTAGCTAGACCGCAGGGTTATGGTCCAAGGCCTTTTGCATTATGCACTCGAGTCCTTCGTTTATAGTCGCAGCTTTATTGGCTCAATAAAATAAGATTACTTAGTCGCTTTATATATGTATATAAAAGTATCGTGAATGCTTTTTTTTTATGGTCAAGTTATACCAGCTGTACGTTTGACTTAGGAAATTGGTTCATTATATTTTTCTTCCCCTTTATCGCGTTGGTCCAGGTCGTCTTTGAATTTAAAAAATTTATCGTCTCATTGTGACACGTTTTGGATGTATTGTAATTGTATCGGCAGAGCTTAAGTCGGAACATTCATTTTTTTTACATGGACCATTTTTTTGGATGCTGTATATAGGACAGTCTATGGTACTTTAAAGGGAGATGCTAACGAGATGGAAATTCAGTCTGATTAATTTTGTCTGAATTAATTTAAACTTCAAGTGTAAGTTTTCGCGCGTTAAAATGCAACTGTGTAGTTATATACGTGTTGGAAGTGAACTTGAGACACTGTAACGGGATGGTGAATTGATATGGGGATTTCATGATTGTGAAGTTGGCATCACACGTGGTAAAATCCTCAGATAAAACTACAGTTGCATCCGGCATGTTTCCATTGTTCCTCGTGGATTTTAACAATAGTCTCTGGCAATTTAGATGAAAAAAACGGCGTTTGTAAAAGTGAGATGCCAACTTCCAGTCCAGCATCCCAAATTCGAAAATTTATTTCGAAATCAATGAATATCGTATATTCTAACGAGCTCTATTATTTCTCATAGTTTTTAACGAGTTCCGATAATTAACCTTAAAAAAAAAAAGATGGTCCATGAAACAGCGCTACTTTGCATCTCACAGCATCCGGACTTTTAAAGACTTCGACTCGCGACACTTTCTCGCCCAGTCGACCCTGTGAACGTCGCTTTAACCCGATTACTTGATTCGCGAACTTTTCCCGTCGATGACGTCTCATAGATTCGCCGACCCCCGACAGTCGCTCTCATTGGCACCGGAGAAAAAAGGTACAGATTGCCGAAACAAAGATATAATCAGGTTTTACCAGAATCTGTTGAACGACAACGCGAGAGACGTATCAAGTATTACGTCACGCAATTTTGAGCCCAAGATAAGAGATTCAAACCTAAAAATGTCTGCATGATATCTCGATATCAGAAAATCAGTTCACACAAAAGGCTCATAAACCTTGCTGAAAGGGAGTCCGGAAGAGATATTCAAGTTTCGGAGGTCAAAGGCGAAGAGTGTAGATAAGGGGGGAGTGGAGGAGGGTAGAGACCAAAGGCGTATCAGGAGAGAGGAGAATTCTCAGAACGACGGTAGGATAGATGAAAGTTCCGGAAATGGATTCGTCCTTTATCTCCATGCTGGTCCACGTTGCGCAGTTCCTTGGCTTTATCCTCGGCGAGGGTCCAGGGGATTCTGCAAGGACTTAAATTTCCCAGGCATTACGCGTAGACAGGTTTATTTTATTCAGGAACTCCAAGGTAACCTGGCCTGGAGCTTCATCCAGGAACTTACCTAGGATACGTACGGAGTATGGATCTAACTGGTCCAGGATACCTATAAAAGTGAGTGAAGATCGATTCTCCACCCCGCCGCCCCTTCCGACGTTCCGCTCCTTTACCGGAACCGGAAATAAGGACTTTCGACGCAGGACGGTGTCTGACAAGGATCGTGTTTATGGCTGCCTCGTTTCCAGAAATATGCAAACCGTGCAGCATCTGGATGGTAGATTCAACGACCAAATGTTTCAAACTGGACGTGCACCAGAACCCACGGATATTCATACATTTATACGATACCGGGTAGACCCTTTTATACGACGTATCAATGGGCACCTATCGATACGCGTATAGACACACAGTATCCGGTTCCGTCAAATGGACATATGTGGACGTCTCTATATGTTACCAAGAATACGGGAGACTCGGCGTGTATCGTGCAAGGCGAGACCAAGGTTGTTTGGCAATATCCGGTATATCCTTGATACATGTACGACAGTACCGGAAAAGCTTGGCGATATCGGAAGTCCAGCAGAGACGTAGGTCCATTCAAGCTTTTACGTTTAGCTTCCGTAAAGAGAGCGCAATTGCGTCACTTTTCAAAATAGATACGAGCTTTTTATGTGCTTTCAATTTTTTTTTTAATTTATTTATCTTTCGATAATTTTCATTTCACCTAATACCAGTCACTATTGATATATGCAAATTGTATTGCGGTGATACTTATCAATGGCCTTGTGCAATTTTTGTTTTTAATTCCCTCAGTCTTTCCACCTATGGGAATGACGACGGGGATGACGTCGTCATGTGGTGTGTCAGGTCCAATCACTACGAATTTCAAGTAATTGAGTTCCGACCGAGATGAAAATTGTGAAACTCGCCATTTTGCAAACTACCACTGGCGTGGCCACTCGTGACGTAGATTGACAGTCATTACGAGAAATTAAATTTCGAGGGTGAATATTACAAGTGGGGTGGAGGCTCCGTGTTGAACTGTCATTAAAATCGACCGTTTGACGTCTCTACTATAAGGGATCGTTATAAGGGATGATATCTGAACCGAGTCTGCTCGTTGAATGATCATTATGTTCTACTCTGATTACGTCAGTCATGTCTTCCTAGGACCAATAGGAACCATTTGTCAAGATAAATGGATCAGCCGGCTCAGCAAAATTGAATATGCTCGCTGATCCCTTATTCGGCTTTGTATACCCATTTCCTCCCTTGTCAATTTATTTATAGGTTCGATTCAACCTTTGTGTCGTACTCGGTTACATAACCGAGAGATAATACGATTACTTATAGGTTTCTTTTATTTATAAAAATACGGCTTGACATATACATGTATATATATAAGTTCCATTTCTACAGTCGTATCTACCTACATAAAATAAGTTTTTGAATTTCCCGCTCAAAATATATTAAATCTTCTCTTTTCCAGGAATGTTCGAAACGGACGGTCAACTGATACCAGGAACAATGTGCGATCATCAGTTTGTCAGTTCTCAGATGACGCCTCTACATGGACGATTTTATTCGCCACGTTATCCATCCTCGTATCCAAAGAACATCCGGTGCTCGTACCGTTTCCGGGCAAGGTAATTAACCTTACCTTAATAATTCTCACATGCACTTCAGAAGACCTAAATCCAAACTTTATTATTTCACGCGCTCGATTCTTCTATTAGCCGCTTGTCACGTGCGTCGCCGAAATATCCCGCTACGCGGCGCTCCCGTCGCGCGAAATTTCCCAGTTTCCAACGGCAGCCAACTTTTCTCATTCCTCATTGCGCGTCTTCTTGTTATGCAACCGCGAAACTTTATACCCACCGAGGCTTACAGTTTAGGACTTTGGCATAAAGATATTAAGGATAGGGGATACCAGGAAACTTTTCGTTCCGTAAAATATAGTATAGATAATGATCGTCGCCATTTAACCGGACGTTATAACCTGCCTTATATCCGCATAGCCAACCGCAGAAGAAAGTTAAAACCGTCTTAATGAATTTCTATGGGGATTATTAAGTCGTAGTTTTAACCTTGTTAGGTCAGGTTGAGTTGGATTATTATTAACTTTTCTCTTTACATGCATATCCGGCGGAAGGTTGATTACCTATTAGCAATGGGATCCGCTGGCCTGTATCTGTATGAGTTTCTGCTTCGTTAAACGCGTAATATGGATAATGATTATTTGTATTGTTATTATTTTCATAGAGTGTGGTTAATGACGTCATTTTTTTTAATTTTTCTATATATATACACGTGGTTCATTAATACTCCGGGCTTAATTGGTGATGAATTTTTCAATTATTTTAGACATTACGTATACAGTGCTATCGTAATGGAGAGTAATTCAGATCTGTGTATTAAGCCTAATTGTTGGATGCTTTATGATCTATGGAGGTAGAGTGCTTTCCTATTTATGGCTATTATGCATATTACCTTCCATTAACTACAATTGCTATGTATATCTCGTTCCTGGCTCGTTCATGGATCATCGCCAGTGAAGCAGCCCCTAAATCAGTTGTTGGATTTATATAGCAATTTGTTATTGTATATAGATAATTATCAATAGATAACAAATTTAGTGCCTAAACAAGTTGTTACGCTGTTTGGCTAATGCACAGTGCGAATGATTAATACCTTCGGTCTAATGGATAATCGATATGTAAATCTGTCACGGTAGATAATTAAGCGAGAGGAAAATTTTGGAAAATTTTTAAGAAATTTCTCGGCGGGGTCAAATCAAAATTTCAATTGACCCGCGATAAAAAATATTCGTACCAATCGTATCATCGATAATATTTTAAACTAACGTTTTTACGTGTAACGCAGATAAAATTTTTTTATACCTAAAATCTCGTTATTTTTCGACTTTCTAATTGACTGGCTCAAAAGCGCTCAAACTTTCATCAAAATGGTTTACCGTTTACGGTTATAAACAGTTACGTAAGAAAGCTCTGGTTTATGGCTCGTCTATTAATTTTTATGTATCCCACAAAGTAGCACACTTTTTCCGCGACGTGCTTCAATCCATCACGTACCGTTCCATTTACTTTGGAAAAGCACAGCGCGCCGCGCCCGGTTGGCGTCTTTTCCTTCTTTTTGTCTTTTTCTATTTTTTTTTTCACCATGACACCCGTACCACTTCATTTTTTGTCCCTGTGGTTATTAGAACAAATCCGTAGTCGAGCGAAAGCCTAAAATGAATTTTCCATTGTTTTCTCTTGCGGTAAAAAAAATTGTTCCCTATCAAAAGTTGCAACTCACATTTTTTTTTCAATTTTTTCAAAAAATTATCTGTTACTTCCCCAAAAAACATACGACGATAAACGACCCTTTGTGTTTCAGGCTGAAGGAAAGGATTCGCGTGGTCTTCGAGGAAATATCATTACAGGAGGGAGACTTGAGGTGAGGACGAAGCATTGATTTCGGCAATTAATCTTCATTAATTATAATTATTTCCTAAGTCTCCCGGGAAACTTTATGAACTCATAAGTTTTACTTTCCTGGATGGGACGACGAGGAGAATGGGAAGGGCTTGCTTAAAGATTAATAAATAAAAAAAATATACAATCGCTCGTGACGTTATCACGCTTATCAATGCAGCGCTAGAAATTTTAAAAAAAAATTTGCAATTCCCACGTGACTTTCGGAAACAACGAAATTTTTCGAATCTCCAAGACATACGAGACACGTAACGTATCCAGACGTAAAAACCTACCCCTCTTCCACACCCTTAGAATGTTGAAACACTCCTTCTCAATGAAATTCTCATTTTTACTCCATTTCGCTTTTCCTCTCGACAAACAACCACCCACCCTCACTCAACCTCCTACCCCTAAGTTTCTCCACCAGAGCGATTTTTTTTTTCCAAAATACTCTTCGATATAAACCCAAGCACGAAATGACTTACCCAAAGAAATATTTCAAACTTCGAATATTACTTTCCAAGTGTTCGTCTCCTTTGGTACTGTTTCGCGAAAATTCTTATTATTGCAAAGAAACTACGCAAGATTGACAGTTCTCAGTTGTACCATTCTAAGAAATTCGCACGTATATATATACATATATGTATATTTGTCTTCCATTATTACAAGGAAACTTCTGATTAAGTAGCTACGTGGAAACTTAACTTGTAAAATTCCGAAGCTTGCAGTACCGAAGTTCTGTATTATCCAGAGAACAGACTTCTTGCAGAGTCGGACGGGATCTCAGAGATCCTCCACTATTTATCAAATTGTCTTGCGCGGCAGTATGGAACTGAATAAGAATAGCAATTCACAGTAAAAAGAAAAAAAAAAAAAAGAAGAAGAAATGATATTCCCTCTCGAGGGACACGAGTTATCCAAACCCCATCCAGTATCTGAGATAGTAAAAACCCTTATCGAATTTAATATCAAAGGGCCCCCCCCTCTCTCTCTGTCTTCTCCCTCCTTTCTCCAACTGTCTATCGCAGACAATTTACTTGAATCAAGAACTGAGCCCGTTACGAAACAGCTATTGAAAATCCAGGCAGGCTTAACGCGGCGGCCTCCTTTCCTGGGGTTAAGCTCAAACTTTCCTCCGGGAAGGAAAACTCATCGAACTTTCGGGGATAACCTGCGCGCAAGCTGTTACCAAGGCGGTTGAAGATCGAGATGAGCCTCCGAACTGTTATCATCACTGTACTTGCGTAAAATTCGCCAAAAATCATTTGTATCCGTCGTCAACGCAATTTCCACGCAAGATCGTCGATAATTATTGGCGAATCCCTTAAGAAAAATAATTATCACCTTATCGAATTAGAGCAAAAAATTTTGCGTACACAAAATTCGTAACGCGATCGAAATTCATCGATTTCTTAAATTAAAAGGGGGTACGGTATATCTGTATATCCGCGCAATTCCGATTTCGAATGCAGCTTAAAATCTAATGAGCCATTAAACCAATAGAACGAACTTGTTCAGCTGTTTGGAAATAGCGTCGGTAATCGCGAGGACGATTTGAGCTTCAGCTTCGCTATGGCTGCGAACGTTGAAATAGAACCAGCTGGAATTGACTCCTGCAGCTGGCGAACAATCGCCAGGACTCCTGGAGGATGTGAAAGGACTTTCATCCCTGTGCAGTTTCCTACCTAACCGACGAACCACGTTGGTTTTCATCCCTTCTCGTGATTCCATCTGCCCCCCCTCTGCCTCCCCCATTCTGTAAGACCACCAATGCCCGGACCTTCCTTTCCACTGGTACTCGAGTTCTTCTTCTTATTCCTTTCTCGCACTTTCCACCCTTCTTCGAGAAATTCCAAAGGAGGGTAGCTGGTGATAATGGGACTGACGTTGTTATCTGCCTTATTCAATAGAGGAATGTGATCAGTGGTGCTCAACTTTCAAATTCAAATAATTAACACGGCCTATCCGAATTCAGCCGGTAATTATTTTTAATTAAAATTAACCAATTTTCTTAAGACACAAAAACATATTAACTCTTCGCCCCCTCCGCTCCCCCTAAATAATTGCATTTCATCCCAATGTATCACTATAGATAGTGCACTGTGTACTATATGTTTTATCCGTTTACATGTGCATCACTGTAGTCTAAATTTAATATGAATTTTTATTTTCATTATGTATGAAAAATATATTGTATATGTATATATTGCCATTCTCTCGCTACATTAAATTCCGAAAATCGATATTGACATTTAATAGCGATAAAAACGCGCAAACATCTTTCGGCGATTCTCGGCGCACCCTTCAGCCGTAAGGGATGAAATTTGCACTAGGCCGGGGAGATTTAGGAGGGGAGAGAGCAGATTTAGGCAGCTTTGTTCTACAAAGGGTGGAGATCTGATGTATTATGAGCCCATGAATGAAACATAGGCAGTTGATAGTGGTGAGGGAGAGGGAGAGGAGGTCGAAGATAAGGGGCAGATTTTACGATCGCCAATAAGTCAAAAGCTTAATGCATCCAATATTACCAATAATAAATCAAATGGAAATTGATATCGATCAAGTAAATCTCCCTGATATTATTCAAACGCAACAAATATTAAAAAAAAAGATTATAAATCAAAAACAGCATTTAACAATGAATAATAATTATGACAATCCGAATTTCGTTTTCATATCTTAACAGAGAGAAACACTGTCGGGATTGTCGTTAGGTAAAAAACGGGTGGCGAATTTCCAAAAAAAAAAAAAAAAAGTCTCCCTGAAACGTTCGTTAGAGCAAAAGGCCAAACTCCGTTACTCTACCTACAGGCGTTCCTATCCGAAATAGCAAAGATACGAGATCGTCTATCTGGTTCTTCGTTTTTCGCAATCTTTGTCAGTGCGAATTTCCTTGTTTCGCGGATACACCGATAAAATCTCAGTAACCAATTTGCCAATTGGTGCCAACCGAACCGAGCTTGCGAATTTCATTGCTTTTGCGCGCAAGAGAATTCGCCAGTTTCCCGTGAACGTCAAAGCGAAAGTCAGTGAGTGACTTCCTGATTAGATAAGAATTGCGGCACGACAGTCAAATAAATACCGGTACATCCACGTGTGATAATCAAAGGATGACGAAACGATTGGTAGATAATGATGGAGATGAAAAAATTTCGCGGTCAACCATCGTTGCAGAGGAGCTTCTTTCTAATCCGTGTGGTCGCGGCTTCCGGTGGTCACTCGGCGAATTAAATTAAGGAAGCTCAATAGAGGAATTAAAAGGGAGTTCGAGGATTTATCAAGGATTAACTTCTCCACGGTACTTCCGGTTGCCGCGCTTGTATTGGGCCAGATTTTCTACCTCGACCTAGTCTGACCTCGTCTGGTACTTCTGTTCGTTGACGCCAGGTGGCAGCCGCGTTCATTCTTTCCACCGAGTCCCTCTTTATTCTTTTCAGGCTATTCTTTCTCTTGGATATATATATATATATATATATCTTTGAAACGAAACTTTTGCCTGATCAAGAAACTTTTATCTGGATCGAGTATAGAATTGTCCTTTGTGTATATATTCTTTTGGTATAGATACAAGGTAATTTTCAAAAATGGATTATTGTAGATTAATTTTAAAAGTATGTGTTTCATGATTCGAGCTTTAATTGCTGTGAAATATTTTACTGTCAAAGGTCACGGTGTGGATTGTGCTGATAACCAGGAAAAATGGTTTCCAGTGTTCGTGGAAAATATTCGTTTTATATACAAATTAAGTGATTCCATACTACAGGCTGATATACAGCGGGAATGGAAGAGGATATTGATTGAATGCGAAGGAGTCTAGATTCGAAAATAGGATTTTCAACGGAGAAAAACAAACCATTTGTCGTATCGAGACACTATGTCGAAACGTGGGCTTTATTAATATTTATAAAACATCACGAAGCGAAGTATAATCGCAGGACAAGATTGGGGACGATTGCAGTAGATTATTTTTCATTTTCGTCGATATTTTAAATTACTGCCTTTTACATCCACGTGGAACGATCGCTTTTCCCATCTGTCCGTCTCTCTCTCTTGACAAGATTGGATAGTAAAAAAAGATAAGGAACAGAAAAAAAAAAATTTTTTTTCCAAAAAATTGTCTACCCACGTACTACCGTACCACCAAACTTTCCTCTGGCATTATTCAAAGAACCGGAAGTCTGGTGAAGCTACCGAAAGCGTAGCAAGTTATAATGGGCATAGAAAACCACAAATGTGACCTAACCTTCACGCTAATCATCCTCATCAGTTTCCTACCCTGGTCCAGGCAAACTGTCCAACTTCTCACTCATTGTCACCCTCCTTAATATCTATAATCCACCCCCCAACCCTTCAGGACCGTAAGATGCCTTCCATGAGTATAAGCCCTATCTGACAGGGATACGAGATCGGCCATCGTTGAAGTGAAGGACTTCTTTTTTTTTTGTTAATAAATCCACCCCTCCATATTTTACTACTAAAAAGAAAAGGATCGAACCCGTCACCCCTAAACTCCTTTGCACCCTTGTATCTGGGAGGACGATTGAAATTACCCGAAGGAAGTTTTACTCGATGCCTGTTTCCACTTTTACTCGCCAGGGTGCTCCTCGACTTTGGCGCCAACTTTCAAATCCTCATCCTATTTCGCGGCTAACTTAACAAGGGACTCTGAGATCTCCACTTCGTCATATCGGTTAAAAACGATGTTTTGCGAATATCATTAGAGCAAAGCAGTTCCGATGATAAGGTAGAAATCGCATGTGTGGTAGTTTCTCTTTGTTATCCCAGCTAACAGTAATGTAACGAAGTACTTGGGGAGGCGAATGAATAAAAAAAACAAAGGCGAGCGAATTAATCAGTCCAGCCTCGTCGATAAGCACTGATAACACACGATCGAAACGGTGTGTTCATAAACTTGCTAAATTCAATCTACACACTTGATTCGCACAGCAACCCTTATACCGAGGCTGGGAACGTCATTCGAACTCATTTGCTACCGCGTGTAAATTTTATTTTGAGAACGTCACCCTCCGTCACGTGATTCCTGATAAAATCGTCATTTTCAAAAATTCTTAACCGATATCGACGCGCGATTAATGACTTTTTACGAAAATTTCAAAGTATTCGTCGTTTCATCGAAATATTTTATTATCACTTGTTCTTACCATAATTCATCGGAAACACTGTTCTCGGACTTTTTAAGAACCTACTCGTAAAACCCATTACATCCCTATCGTTAGTACCAGGCTGTATCGTAGTACTTAGAAAATTTTGACACACTGCAAGCTCACCCACCCCCTCTGCTACCAGTGGCGTAAGCTCGATATTAATCTTACAACATAATGGGGAATGTTCATGAACTTCCCCTACAGAAATATATATATATATATAAACACACAGAGACAGGGGTAGCCAAGCCAAATTTTGAAAGCCATAAACAAAATCCATAAATTTTTATCTCATTATACGTAACAAGTGCCTGTTTTGACGATCGCTCGTTAATCACCGCCATCCAGTGATAAAAGCATCGATCGATAACGATTCCCAATCTGTATGATAACGATCGTTTAATTTGACTGACGATCAACGACGAAAATTTGCAATATCAACCGGATGCGTTGAATCCCCTTGTTACAGTAAAAAAAAAAAAAAAAACCCATTACAGATCCACCCCTGTACTTCTGATGGTTCAAACCGCCTGACCCCTCGGCCATTTCCCTCCTACGTTAAATCCGCTATAATTCGGTGAAATTAAAGTTTCCGCGTTTTTTATTACCACCACCCACCCAGGACAATGTAGCTTGACCTACCGTAACCCGTTTGTTTGCCGAAACTATGCATTCCCGGTGACGCACGAGCAATTCGCTGTGGTAGCTTTGAAAATAAAAATATCCCATCCAGCATCATGCACGGGAAAATTTCCTGGAACGCGCAAATATTAATTCGATACAGCAGGAAAAAAGGGGGTGGTGGGAGGCTATTTTACTGTTATTTTTTTTTTTTTTTAATACCGCCGTCACTTTTTCACTCATTTCCCGGTAACGAACGGGAAGCTGGAACGAAACAAAAAAATTTTGTTCCCACAAGTCATCGCGATGATATTTCAGAGCCCGTAAACAATGCCGCCGGGCAAAACCCCTTTGCGAAGCGTCGCTGGCCTTACGTATACATAGGGGGTGTCTCTTTTTGACGCCACCAGGACTTGGATGAGTATTTGGCATTTCGCAAATTGTCACAGCTGGGAATAAAAACGAGCCGTCCCGACGCTCATGTTTTTACTCAATTAGCAAGTAACGATTGAATATTTTACATATGACGTCAAGGGTAGTATCCATTGTTATTATGTTTTAGGGATTAATGCACGTATCTATCCCAGGTGTGTCGTTTAGCGCTTTCCTAATTCAGTTCACCCCCCCTCCCCCCTCAGTACCTCATCCAACATGCATGTATTAACCCTTAAGGTTGCAGAGGGGGTGGTGGGAGGGATGCACGCGACCAGTAACCAGGTACAGGAATGATGCACCCTCTCCGCAGTGGAATTGTCGACACGCGATAATATTGATAGGCTTATGCATTAGCCAAGAGTGCATACAGAATTATATAACGGGGTGATAATAAGTTTGATGAAACAAAAATTCAACATTTTGACTAACGAATTAAATAATTACCTATAAAGAAAAATTGATAAAGAAAATTTGATTATGATTTAAACTAAATTAATTTAATTGAATCAGAGAAATTTGTGTGATAACCTCAAAAATAAAAGCTCCCCCTGCAACAGCCTTAAAGGCAGTAATTAAAGTTTCCGCTGTCCCCTACAGCGAGCAAGTCAGGATAATATCTAGTTACAATTTCCCGTTAAACTTTCCTCGCGCGACTCGCTGTTATTGCGCAAGACGGGAGCAAAATAATAAAAAAAAAGAAAAAAAAAATTCCGAAATCCTCCATCGTACTTTACCGTCGTTGCTTTTCAAACAGCTCGCAGCGTGCTTAACGCCTTCCGCTCGATAAAGCACGAAACCTACAATCGAGTGAAAGCGGCTTTCACGTAGAAAGTAAAATATAAGTTATCTATAGGCGCCGACTTGAAAGCGAACATCGAACGAACGGGAAACGTCCTCCTTATCATTCAAACTACAACCTCCATTAGAAACGATTAATAGGGAATACATATGTGCACGTACATATGCGTACACATACGTAACTACACGTCAAAACATCGACGCCATTCAAAGTCGAGTATTTCCAAAGTACGCGGAACCTTCATTCTTCAGGATCGATAATGCTGCTGCCTAATGCAAATCTATTGCTAGTCATTCCTCCCGAAGCTACAAGTTCCCCAGTGGCTGCTTCGATTCGTACTGGAGAGACACAGGCGAATAAGCAGGAAAGCAAGTAAGTGAATAAAGAAGGTGGCGAGGGGAGGCGAGGGGAGGAGCCCCTCCTCCTTAGGCAGGAGGATCTCGGGCCGAGGGGGAGGGGAAGGAAATAGAAGGCAGCTGAGAAATGCCTCGATATATCAGCGCTAAGCTGCTCTGTCAGACGCACTCAGATATTATCCTGAATGGAGTTGATGGATGTGGAGAAACTCTTCTCTGCCAACCATTCTCGATATACCCGGTCGTGATGCCACCCTCCCCCCTCCCCGCCCCCCCCCGTTGCAAAATCCAGGAGGATGCAACTGTCTCGTGTCAAAGATGCCGAGTGCATAGGCTCCTTGCAAAGTGCAAGGGACACAGAGTGCATGTGCACCTGGGATGCAAGAGTGCAGCTGTGAAAAATCTACATTAAATATTGGTATTGGGCAACGTCGAAGTGCATCGGTTGCAGGTTGAGTTGGTGATTTTTTTTTTTTTGGAAATTAAGGTGGTTTCGAATTCAACGATGAGGTATTTGTTGCTGCCCTTTTTTTTTGGTCGTACAATTTCCGATCGTCAGGAAAGTCTGAATCCGTGATTACGCGAATTTGAACTTTGAACGGCGGATATGAGCTTCGAACGTGGACCCTCTTTGTCCTTCGAGTCACGAAGCTTTGGGCTACGAGAAAAACGACAGCACGTTGAATTTGTACCGAAGGGAGTTTTTGCTCTTTGCCGGATTTACATTCGTATGAATAAAATAATGTACGAGCGACATACGGGGGGAGTCGTGGGTTAGCTTTAAAGCTGCGTAGAATAACAGATCAACAGGATAGAAAAGCTCAACGATGGCTTTCAAGTTTTACTTTAATCAAAATTTCTATTGTTACTTGCAATTAACTTTTTTTTTTTTTATATCATTTTTCTATTTCTACGATTAAACGCGTATCAGTCGTCAATTTATACTTCGTTCCTGTAACGAGGCGAGAGGATTTCCCATCCTCGTGCTCGCAGAGACTTTAAATGCTGTTTACACAATCCGACACGTTTCCAAGATATTCAAGGGAGTCCCGAAGCGCCGACGTCTGACTGCGTCTCTCGGTAATGAGGCAAAACTTTAAACTTTCCGGCTCGGAATAAATAAGCTTTGGGTCAAAATGCCAGAAACAATTTGCCGTCGAGTGAATTTATTAAAAGTTCATCAAAGTTCACGCCGGCGAAAGAAACGAGTCTCCGTTCGTAGTCCTGAGTGGTCGTGCGCAAACGTCCGACTGAGGACTCCACGTGGGTCTTGCTTCGCGCTGGGAGTCGTGGGAACGAAATTCAATGGCAGTACGTTAATTACGTTTCATTAACAGACCCTTTTAATTAAAATAGATGAACAAATTATCATTGTGGGCAAATCTACAAAAAGTTAACCATCTTTCAGCGCTAAAGAGCTTTTTTTTTTATCTCTTTATCATCGTCGTTGTCGTCGTTATCATTCAACGACATTGCATTAATACTTATCGAGCCAGGCATTTTTTGATCTTTCGAATAAAATTCGCTAATTAATTAATTGACGAAATAAAAAATGTCGATTCAATAACACATATGTTTCATCATTGAACATATATGCTTGTCACGGAATATTAGTGATTTTTTTTTTCATATACACGTACTGAGCGCATTTTTGTTTAATTTTTGAACTATTTTTTTTTCTTCGAATCAAAATACAAAATTCACACGAATCTTCAACGATGCGGAGAACGAGAACAATTTGCTCAATTTTGATTTTTACTCCGTGTCGGTTCTAAGGCGCAAGGATCCTCGACTCTCGGAACTTTTTCCGCCGCCACGTAAAATTTCCTTCAGAAATTAATTTCCAAGCAGGACTCTTTGTCCAGGCATTATATTCCAGCGGACTATCCTCAAGAAATTGCCTCCTGGTGAAACATTTTTAGAGAAAAGAGGTAAAAATAAAAATACACGAAAAAGAAAAACCAAGTGAGACTCGACGATGACGTCTCCTTTGGTAGCTGCGAGTAAATAGCTCGGACGTAATTAAAATATTGAAAAAAAAAAAGAAAAATTTGCCTTAACGATATTTACGTGAAACGTCAAAAGCCAGGATTCGGTGAAACAAGTCAAAGAAGAGAAGAAAAACAAAAGTGAATGAAAAGCTCATGGTGTGAGAAAGCTTTAAATAAAATGACTGGGCGAGTCGTGAATTGAAGTTAGGCTCGCGGGGAATTAAAGAAACTATTTTCAGCTAATTAGTCCGGCAGCCCTTAAGGCTTTTGGCAATTAAGCTTCCCCGCTCGAGCACCGTGTTCGCGGTGGGGATACGAACGTCGAAGAAAAAGAGAGAAGACTAAAAAAAAAAAAGATTTTGTAAAAGCTCACGAGAACTTTACTTTTCAATGTTGAAACAACCAAAGACTACAGTAATGTCCTTAACTTTTGAGTAAAGCTGTGCAAAGTGCTTTGTCGTGTTATTACGTAATGACGTCTCGTGTCTCTTTGTTATCTCGAATCGCTGCAGCTTCATCTCGCGCAGGATGACGACGGCGACGAGGACGAAAGGGATTCTCGAGACGCAGACACTCTGGATATACAGACTGGAGTTTGACTCGTGGAAATTCACATTTTAGCAAAGTGGAAGGTGCATTGTAGTGGATAAATCTGACAAGAAAAAAAAAGGAAAAAAAAAGAAAATCAAGAAAAGTAGATCTTACCGTCACAGGGATGACAAGAGAAACAGACAGGTGGGATGGAAAAGTTTTAAAGTAAGAAAGAGACTGTCGGAGAGACAGAAAAATATAAAAGGCATATATAAACGAAAGGGTGAAGAGGGTAAAAAATATGGGGCGATTTTGAGTAAGTTTCCCTTTGCAGATTTGACCCAGCTCAAAAAATGACGGAGTTGCCCTCTTGACGGAATTTTGAAAAAATCCCGTATCTTCGTACCTCTTGAGGTAGAAACGAAATGAAAAGTCGTACAAACGGGCTAATCGAATCAATTTTGAAAATTAAAATATTTTCAAATCTGGCGTCACGTTCACACAGGTGCTTCTTTGACCCCTTTCTTTTTTTATATGTCTAAATTGATCCGAATCAATTCCCGTGGTGGGACGATAGTTGCCAAAGCAGAGGCTGGACCAGCAGCCTCTTCTGCACGGTTGAACAAACTTGTTCTCGGCCGCCATCGAACATGAATTTCCATCCTTCTCTCCCGGCAGCCATTTCCGTCTATCTTTAACCAAGGAACTGCTTCCTATCTCTGTCTCTCTCTATCCTACGTATTCCTAACGGATGATGCTGTGTGCCGTCGCTCTGAATTAGTGCCTAGTTACTCTCATCTCTCTCCTCTCTCTCTCTCTCTTTCTCTCCCTGCTTTCAGTTACATCTCCGACACTCTCATTTCATTCCGAGTAGCATGGAAAACCGCTCGCGTTTACCGCGCTTACCGCAACTTTGCTTTGTGCAATAAGAGCCCAAGATCCGCAGGTTCCGCGGTCCAGCGAGAAATTCCTCTGGCGTTTCCTCTATCTACGGTAGAAGACGATCCGCATCGATTGACAATTTCGATTGCGCGACTATCGTAACTCCGCTGCTACTAATTGGGGAATAGGATGCTTGGATTTTCAGAGAGAATTCAGCTATTAATTTTCCACGATATCGATCCGATATTCCTGTGTATCAAGTTGCTTGTTATCGCAGTCGGCTGGTGGTATCAGAGAAATTTTCAAAAGGGATACATCCTCTCTTTTTTTTTACTCTAAAGTAATTTGTAACTCTAAGCTAGCTGTTTCTTGATAGAAATTTGAAATTTTGTTACGGAAGTACGAAGGCGTCTCGCGAACGGAACTTTGAGACCGGTGGAAACGGAAACCAAGGGAAACTGCAAGAAGGAAGCCAACTGCCTCGTGTAAAGTTCTATTGTTTTCTTCAGTATATAAATATACGTCTCTCTCTCTCCCCCTATCTCTCTCTCTCTCTCTCTCTCTCTCTCTCTCTCTCTCTTTCTCTCTCTTGTACCGCGTAAAAAACAACTGATTCCATTTAACCCCTTTTAACGTTAATTTCATCCCCTAATTTCTCTTTCATTTTTTCCATCCCAACCTCGCTTCTCTCACCACCAAAGTAACAAGCCTCGACTCTTCGCTAAAATTGACTTGCTTTAGGTTTTCTATCTCTTTCCAGCTTTCCATCATCTGGAAAATTCAATGTCCCACGAGAACATCGAACAAAACAGGAATTCCAATCGCCACGAATCTAATACTCGAATCGCGTGAAAATTTCCAAAATGACACTACGTAATATCGGAGACCTCCTAGAGACAATATACGATGCTCACCCCCCCTAACGAGCAAATCGTAAATCTAAATGAGTTATTTATAAGAGGACGAGCGTAGTAAAGTCTTCTTTACGAGGTTAAGTTCAGCCCTGCGGAGTCGAAGGTTTCCGGAAAAGGAAGAAGAAGAAAAAAAAAGAAGATATTCGCCGGAAGTGGCAGACGATGGGATATAAAATTGGCAAACTCCAATGTTAGGTGAAGGGGGCGGTGGCGGACTATCAGGGAAGAGTGTCACGTATGGAGGAAAAAAAGAGAGACGTCACTTCCGGTGAACCGCTGTCCATCGCTCTTGTGACATAAAATATCTCTTCTCTCGCTGTATAGCCACGAGCCATAAGGGATGCTGCGCCGAGGACCAATAAGTCCATTATGAGTGACATTTTCGCAAACACATAAATGTCTGCGGATTTGATGAACGTTTCCAGACACATGTATATACACATATGTATAATGGACCCATCGTATGTGGAAAATTAATTGACTTATCGAATGACCGATCGATACACTGATAAGCTTAACGAGGACTTACGTCCTGCTTGGATCCTGACAAATATCTCCTCTCTCCATTAGTAACGCTGAATCCAGTATTTTTGTCGTTTCTTTTCTTTCAACCACGAGCGCCGGCATCCCGACGTTTCTGGACTTGGACGTCGGGACGCTGGGAAAAGAGATTTATTCTCTTGGTATTTTGCGCGGCGCGATACAGGACGACGTTCCTTTGCACTTCAGCCACTTGTCGCAGAACGAGTGGAGGGAAAAGGGGGAGGTGGAGGATGATCTGTACTACATGACGTAAATCTTTCCTGGATTTTTATACCTGCCGAATGACAAGATACCGACGGACTCGAGATCCCGTCGCGCGTTAAGATAAGAATATGCATTCATGTACCTGTGAACCATGTTCTTTTTTTTAAATTTCCGAATTTCCGCTCATCGCCAAAAAAATCAATCGGTACCATCGAGGATCAAATTTTTCTTTATGGTACATCGATCTAGTGTAAATCCACACGTCACGTGACTTCACGTCCTTTTATTTTGGAAAAAAAAAAAATTCAATCTGCACACGTCACAGTGAAAGGACATTTTGAAAATGGTCAAACGACACAGAACATAAATCTTTATTACGTCCCTTACCCGAATTCTCAATGGAGACCCTATCTAAATCTTTCTAATGCTTCTCATTTGGCATAAGTGTCCTGCAAGTATCAGTGTATTCCGCAAGACAAGATTTATAAAGCGATCCCAGGAGAGGTACGAGTGAACGAATAAAAACAAATTACCCGGTACATTCTTTCACGGAGGCTGGACGTTAGCTACGAGAATGGTCCAGCGGAATTGGCTAGAAAATAATCAAACGGTCATGGTTGTCAGCGACTGGTATAACGCGAGGATCCAAAGCGAAGCTATTCTGAGCCGAAGTTATCGCGATTTCGATCTAAATTAAGAACGTTAATAGAGCATTGTTATCAGGGGCATGTGTCACCCCGTTCCCCCCACTCACGTCCCTCGACCAACGCAGCTAACAGTATATTGTACCGTATACGGTCAGACGAGCCTACGAACTTTATTCCAGGTGAATTATACTTTTCGGCCGACCGTAGACGCTTCGCGTCGTTCCTTCGTAATTCCTGTGCTTGTAAAAAGGACAAAAATTACGAAGGGTTCAGCGAATCCGGGCAAATAATGAAAACGTATTTCTTTCCAGTTGCCTGAACAGAGCCGATATAATAAGGGTGCACGACGGGACCAGTTCGGCAGCCCCCACGATAGCCGTACTGTGCAACCAGGGTGCTGAGGTCGAGATACTCAGCACAGGTGCTGACCTCTACGTCGAATTTGTCGCTAACTCTGAATGGCCTGGTCAAGGCTTTAAGGCCATGTACCAATTCCAGCCGCTGGACGATGCCCATCATCCTGGTAGGTAACAATTATGAAACAAATATGTCCAGATGGATTTTACTGTCATTGATATTCCATGTAGGGTAAAACATTTTTTTAAGGTGAACTCGAGTGACTTTTGTACGGAATAGAATTGTGGTATTATTGGAATACAAAAATTTCGGCGATTTTGTTCAAGATGTGCAATTTATCGATGTGTTTGGGTTTAGAAGAAATTTAACTCTTTAAAGCACGTTTTTGCTTTTGTAAATAATATATTTCTTGTTCCGTAAAGCCTTTTTTGGTCGATAGTATTTTGGTATTGAAATCGATGATGTACCTATCGGTAATGTAGTTTCGAGCGGAGACTTATGCAAACTTGTGAAAAAGCGCCAGTGTCGGTCATGCAGATTCTCAATGAGTAAAACAGATACTGAGCTTTTAGAGGTTGACTGAAGATAAATAGACCAGGTATCTTTAGGGATTTGGTGTTACGTGAGCTTCAGTGTCGCGGAAAAACGTAGATAAAATTATCGACTGAAATTCTGGCATCAGAAACAATTCATATGTGACAACAATCTCCATATGGCGTCTGTGTCACACTCGTACAACATCGAAACACACTGGAACCCGAGATGCGTAGGGAGATGCATCAACGCTACGGTTTCAGACGACAGCAAAAACATGGCGCTAAATCGTAGCGACGAGTCGAGGATTTTGTGATCATCGCCTCCGTAGATAATGCATAACCCGTCGTAGCCGAGTTGAATGTGATCACGAACGTATAGCTGTGGTGGACCTAGGTCCACCACACCCGTTCTCAGTGACCTGCAATGCTAACCTCAACTTATTATATACCATAATTTTGGACTTTTCAAGGGCTTTCGAACGCGCCTAGTCCCAAT
>JARQSU010000763.1:412478-425665 GCA_030142265.1 Calameuta filiformis
CCATAATTTTGGACTTTTCAAGGGCTTTCGAACGCGCCTAGTCCCAATCAAATCGGACCACTCGTTTTAAAATGCCAGCCAAAAACTAGTGTGGTGGCCCCAGATCTGTGGTGGACCTAGGTCCACCACACTCGTTCTCACGCATCTGCAATGCTAACCTCAACTTATCATATACCATAATTTTGGACTTTTCAAGGGCTTTCGAACGCGCCTAGTTGCAATTAAATCGGACCACCCTTTCTGAAAAACCACCCGCTTATATACTTTTCTTATATTTTTCAAGTTCAATTGCTTTGGAAACTGTTCTTTATGCATTATAAAAATATATCATACTATAAATTTCAATTTTCAAATGTTTTCGATTTTTGGATTGCACCGTTTGGCCTCAAAAAACAACCCCCAACACAAGTATATGTTACCGCCAAGTTATATGTTCGTGATCACGTTCAACTCGGCTACCGCGGGATATGCATTATCGACGGAGACGATGATCACAAAATCCTACTCCTAAACTCGCCTCTACGATTTAGCGCCATGTTTTTTGGTATCGCCTAAAACCGTAGCGTTGCGCATCTCCCTACTGATCTCTGCTGGAACATCAGTTCTATTTATCTTGAGTCGATGTGTTCCGTAACCGTTCGCACGAGCGGCGGGTAACTGAAGAAACTGCGACTTGCATTTTCCTGCGTCGGTAAAGAAGAAACAGGCGAGCTTGCAAGCTCGGTCGGTCAAAAATCCCTTTGATCAACGTCCGACTGTAAATTCACGAGAACTCGCAAGGACCGGCCGAAGAAAGTTATTTCTTCGAGAAATAGTACTGTACTTAGGATACCCATAATTCTAATACCTAAACAAGTACATTTACCAGCTCAGAATGCATTACCGAGTTTTCTTTACTTTACAAACTTCCGACATAAAGACAGCCCCGTGAACGTGTCCTAGGATTTAAAAAATTGGATTTTATTTCTCAAAAGGGAAACATCCCTTTCAATATAGTTTATTTAATAAAATTCATCCCTTAATGTACCGACTCTTTGTTATTTATCTTTCAAAATGATAGCAGAGTCCGTTTTGGGTTTTTTTCTTTTCTCTATGTTTTTTTTTTTTTTCTCTTTACAAATTGGCGAGCAATTCCTCCCTCCCGCATCTCTCACTTTAACATCCCCACAGGCAACCCCATTCGATCACAGTCACTGGCTTACAAATCATTAGGATAAATTTCCCCGTTTAGCTATAGGCCATTGCCCAATTTAGATGCTAACGATGCGCACTATATTTTTCAGGCTGTTTGAGATAAAAATAAATCTACATAATCGGACGTCCTACTAATAAATGCACTTAGTCTCACCTACCAAGGTCGTTATTGTTATCGCACGTAACAATGGACAAACTATACTTCCCATTTGAAATAATTCAATCTGGTATACCGTGTGACGTAGTTACGCGAAATTCACGTCACGTCACTACCGCAACGTTCAATTTGAAGGGAGCAAGAAAAATGCAGCATTAAAAATTTATAGTCTAATAAATTCCAGATTGAGATCCTTTGCATTAAGGTAGATTGGCCGTGTTACAAGCGTGCTTGGACTCCCAGCCGTAATTAACGGTACTGTATATTCTCGAGATAATTACAATAATGTGTTACAGACCTGGACAACGTTGCCTTTGGGGCCGTTACGGGGAACCCCAGATACTCCGTCATCGGTCCTGCTGTCAGCGCCACAAGTAAGTACACTCCACACGTGATAACGTCTGGATTGGAGCTTTTTTTCTCTTTGCAGTTCCGCACCTGTAAAATATTACGAACGATAATAAGACGGACGTAATTGAACAAAATAAAAATATCACAATGAGATAAAAAAAGACTTAATAAATTTCGCACCCCGTAGCTCTTGAAAACAATTCACAGCCCTATAACTCAAAACACATAACAGTTTTATCACCCTTGTAAAGTCCACGATAATATTAACAACCCCTTGACACAGCTCGATCGAAACTTTCGAAAGTACTTAAAACTAGAAGTGTTATCAACCCTGGATAGGAATAAGCTGTTGGTCCATTGAAAATTTCCTGAATTACTAGAAGGTCGTTAACCTTATTTCGGTCAAAGATGAACATCCCAATGAGACAAAGAAAAGGAATTATACATAAAAGCTCTATATTTACGTGAAATTTAATAAATCCAATTAAGATATATATATATATATAAATATATACGAAGCAAGCTTTTGTTTAATACCGTAACTGTTTAATCTTAACCGGATTAATGGCCAGGAAGTGGTGGCAATAAAATTATTCCAATCGATAGGAATTAACGATCCAACGACGCCTTGAGGTCATCGAGGAAACAAAATGGGGTTAATCTCAATTGAACCCTTGGAGCGAAATCGTCTTATTTATTCATGTAAATCTGACCTAACTGCCACTAGTAGCAACTATAGAAACCAGAGCTGCAGATCCCAAGTGAGCTTTGAAGCGTAGAGTAGCTAATGGAGCATCGTACCTGTGTTTCCTAGGTATCCCCAAAACAAGGAAAGATCCTTCCTGGTTTACAGTGTAAAATAAGATATAGGGGTTATAACTACTATACCGACTGGGTAGGTCGGTAAGTACGTACCTGGTCTACTGCATCTATTCTAAACGTCAACTGGCATCTGGGTCCTTTCTCGGTAAGTGCTTTGAACTGAGAGCATCAGCTGGGGCAGGTCTTCATGTAAAGTTTGCTGAAACTGATGCAAAATATTTATTAGGTTAGAAAAAAAATTTATAAGATCAGTTGATTGTCAGGTGAGAACATTGTGATTTGTGAATATTTCATAGCTTCATCCGTTGGAAATAAGACCTTACTTTTTAAACTGTGTAAACTGGGAATTCTTGAATTTTTCAAGAATTATTAGAATTTTTTAAATATAAAATAGATGAAAAAGATTAAAGTTACTTGGATACAAAAATTAGAGCTTTTTAAGTCTTCTTTGCCATATTGAAAAATGCAACATGGCCAAGTTTTTCGAATGATTAGTTCCCGCGATATTAATTATTCTTGCGTATAGCAACGTCTTTGCAAATTTTATGCATCGTTAAATTTATTCCCTTTACTCGACGTCTCACGTTAAAGTAGATTTACGTGTACTGAATTCACACCTTAATGCATCTAACGTGTTTCTTCTATGCGCACCGTAATCAGGTTATCAGCCTGATTCTAACCAGTAAGGATACATAAAAACTATTCAAATTACCTGAGAGCTAAATTAATCATGATCAATAAGAGTCAGTATATTGATAATTATAGAAATTAATAATTTTTCTCCATTTGCAATTACAAATTGCCAAAATACTAATTCGAACCAGTAGACACTTTTAAACATTAATTTTTTTAAACCCCACAGAATCAGGGTGCGTTCACAATGCGACGATGTGTAGCGGCAATTCGTTATCGAGGGATTGATCGACGCCCAGTAATTTCAGTATGGAAAGTTGGTAGCGCGACGCCCGTCGAAGAGTGAGATTATTCATACCGATAAGGGGGGTACAAAGGGGGGGGGTGTCGTCAATAAATCGGTAACGGTACCTAACTTCCTCGATATGTCAATTAGGCGAAATTTGATCGCGATATAGAAAACTGACGCGCAGCGCCCCTAGCGTGAGGATCGAGGAAACTCAGCATCTGAAACATAAAGGCCGTCATCTCATCTTCTTGGCGACGGCGACGACGTTGAAAGAAGCGACGATTTATGTTTGTCTTTTTGCCGTCGAGAGGGAAGAACCGCCGCCAAAGCTAAGGGTGGAGGGTGGTTATACGAGGAGGGTTTAGGGCACGTCAAGGGTGGCAGGGGGTGCACGGGGGGAAGAAGGGGGAGGTTAAACGAAGAGAAGGTATAGAGTAGGTGACCTTTTAGAAGCCGTGGAAATCTAATAGACCGCAAGTGAAGATGAGAGATTGGCTTTGGGGTTGGTAGCTCGATGGGGGTTGGATACTGGATATACTGGTAGGGGATGAGAGGCTTCAATTCTATCTGAAAATTCGTAGCAAATAGTCTTTGGGGGAAGAAAAAAAAAAACAAATTATACTCTTCTACTTTTCCACTTGATCATCCCTCGTAAAAGAGCCTTCGGAACAATTATTAATGACGAGGAATTTTTATGTTCATCCCCTATTTTTTGTTTTATTTCTTAATTCTGCTCCCGGAAGTATCCAGCAATAGGGAACAGAGTGATGTTGCCTTTGAGTCATGTTTCTTACCGTTATAAATAAATCACCATAAGAATGAATTTCCCATGGTTCCTGTGGCCGCGCCATTGGATTATTCTGATTGATGTTGCACGGGAGACGCGGCAGTTTTAAATATTACCGATCGAATTATTATTTCATGCCGTCGCAGTGAGTCGGTCCACGTCTTTGCACTTCTTTTAGGATCGAGACGGTCTTGCGCAATGGGAGGAAAATTTGGCGAGGAGAAAACCGTGTGCGAATTTATCGAGATCGGGTTGAGAGACGGAAATAGAATCTGCAGGGAGAAACGGAGCTGGGCAAGGAGATTTCATTTTTCACGCTGTTGACAAATAAAGTCCGCACGTTTATAGCTACTTCGATAAGCTTGGGCAAAGGTGGCCTAGCGACACGAAAGATTAAGCTTGCGTTACGCGTAAGGAGTCTGATATTTTACGCCAATTTCATCGGCCTCGCGAAATTCGCGAAATCATTGCGAATCACGTGGACTCGATTAACCATAGTCGCTGTAAAGTACGGTAGATAATAATTACGTGGTAATAATGCGAAGGGCTGTCAAAGTTAATCTCGCTTCAAATACCTGCAATTACTTTAAAGTACCAAAATTAAGCTTTTTTTTTTAGTATACGTTGATCGTTATGAATTTTCAAAATTTGAGATTTTTTTTGCAAAATTGCACGGAATCAATACCACGCCCAAATTAATGGCACGTAACACACTTTAAAGGAGTCTCGAGCTAAACTCGTGCATCCAGAAGACATTAGCGAATTTAAATTCTACTCTCGTTCTTCGGACCGGTACAGTTTAGTCTCATCCTTTGATCTCGCGAAATTCATGTTCCTTCGTTTACTTTTTTTTATCCAATTTCATCCTTGAAGCGCGCAGAGATACGGTCGTATTGCGAAATTAAGATACGATTCGTAACACTGATTACCGATTAGTTACCTTTGTGCAATTGGCTATCGCTAATTTTAATTTGCATTGACTGATAATTGGTCATGATAATGTTATAAAATCGCGAAAATACTGTCATTAATTTTTTTCGCGTTTGCCATTTCCGTCCGCGTCCCCCTCCTTCCGCTTCCTATTATCGTTCTGCGACGCGATTGCAAAACGACGACTATTTTCGCGTGACGCGGACAAGATATTGCGAAAAAGTTGTCGCCTCGTTTTCGCGATGATTATTAACTTTTCTAACTAAGCCCCCCGAAGTGTATACACGGTGTGCCAACTCGGAATGGATGAAAGCCATTAGATGCTTTCGTGTGCTTATACTTGTCGAAAGAAAAATTTCGTACAAAGTTATGCACTATCTGGTGCTTTATTGTCAAAGTTCAAACTAATTGTCCTCATTTAACAGTTGAATAACTTTGGCAGTAATGCACTACTAAATTGCACTTCTTTACTAAGATTTCCAGAACACACAGTAGACTACGACATTATTCTGCACGACTAATTTTTACGATACTGTTAAATTTTTGTTAATTTTAATTCCAAATATTTTCCCCATAAAAATTTATCACATATGTATGTAACAGTTGGAAAGAGATTGGAAATGTCTGTGCACGTAATGGGAAAAAAAATCAATTGTAAACTGTGACTTATGAAAATCCCTAGTCCGTAAACGCCATTGGAATTTCGTACGATGAAATTCAAATTTTATTAGAAATAAAATTTCTCATTTTACCTCCTTACGTTAAAATTGTATGTCAAGACCCATGTGACACAATTAAATTTTCAGGACGACAAACGAAATTTTTTTTCCTCCATTACATTCTTACGCGACCTTTGATCCTCCGTAAAATCTAATTTCGCCGTAAAATATAAATATCAATTTTATACTTCGTTAATTTCGCAAACGACTGGCTTCGAGAGTTCAACAAAAAAAATACGTTCGCCCGCGATCTAGATATTAGGTTATCAAAAAAAAAAAAAAAAAGATTAGAAAAAAATAACCAGACATAGTCGACAAGGGTGGAAATATCACTAGAGAATAGATATACATATACTAATGACCCTGGAGCAATAGGATTCCAATTAGCAAGTGCAGTATCGAACCAGCAATATCCTGACCATTCCAATACTGATCTTTGCTAAATCAATCCAACCCTACACATATAGAACACTGACCCCACATATGTACGACTGTTTGCATCGAAACCACCGTAACTAGAATTCTCTCAGAATTTCTCCATACACGGTACCACACACGTGTTGTCAGCAAAGATCAAAACGCCACGTGTGTCACGTCAGTAGAAACGAATACCCAAAGAGATGACAAAGTAGAGAATATCCCACGCGAATAAGTTCACGCGTGAATAACTTCATGGAAACCCATCCGGATGCATTATCTACCAGACGTGACCTGGATAACAGATAAGTCATTTGATAAAATAAAAATTTCAAAATTCGTTCTCTCTAAAAAGTCGTATTACCTCGTATCCTGAAATTAATATACATTAGGCTCATTTTCGTTGACAATGACGATAGCGTCGCGCAACGTGGCTGACAGTGTCGTTATATTTTCATGAGGGTCGAAATGCTTGGGGCTTTCATAAAAGGAGGGGGTGGCGTAGATTTCGGGTCAGTAATGTAGCCACGTGCTTTAGTTGCGTCACCCTAAACCTATGTACACGCATTACATCTGGATACGTGAACTCTCACCTTTTGACCCACAAGGGAAGAGGAGCTAGACTAACGTACAAGTTTCAGTAGTAGTTGCAGTCAGTATAAGACATGTCTGACATCAAAGAGAGTGCTCTACTTGTTCATGTATCCGTTCATCTCGCAAGATGACCAAGTCCAAGACTGTATGCTGGGAGTATACAGAAAAATCCTATATAAAGGTTGGTACTTGAAAAAAAAAAAAAAAATTTTAAGTCACCAGACAGCGTTTTGTAAACGAGCTCTGGGGAATTAGATAAAATCGAGATAACAATTAGGGAAAAATTATCCGAATCAACTGGGATAAGGAACGCGCTTGTATGAAGATTTCATACCAATATTAATTACCGTTACCAACCTTCGATCCTCTAGTTACTTTTACCAGGGCAAACTTATTAAAGCTCCATTAAAAAGTTTCAATGCTCAAAGAGCCAAAGTCCTATATCTACGGTATACCTATCAGGACCTTTCGTCATAAGGTTATAACGAAGAAAAATAAAAGTCCTGAGAAAAAAGTTGGTACCACTGACAAGTCGCTATATTAACTATACGCGTACCTGGGTTGCAAAGGACAGGACTAAGATGGCTGGAAGTTCGAAAGAAGGTAATTAATTTACATGAAGCATCACTGGGAGTAGGTGTCAGTGTTACCAACCTCCGTGTACGAATCTACCCCAATGAGTGTTACCAAGCTTAGTGATATATGTAGTTACTATGCGGCTGGAAATGCACCGGGCGACTATGAACCGTGTGTGGTAAGGGAGCAGGAGGAGGAGCAGGAGCAGGAGGAGGAGGAGAGGGGAGAGGGGTGGAAATAGTATACAGATATATACAAAAGTAGAATCAGAAGTCAGGAAAGTGGGGGGGGGGGGAGGTTGGTAAAGTAAGGAACGACCACGACGAAGGGTTGGTTTGCTCTATTGGTACTCCTGGTGGCACGACATGTCGCCCGAGTGAAAATTATGGCTCCTCATTTAGTCTACCGCGAAGCTCGCTACTTGTATTACCTTTAAAGCCAAACTTTCTCACTCGCAGCGTAACCGTCTACTTGTATACCGAACGTCACGTGACTCCCGTGGCTGCCGCATTTGTACGAGTTTAGTCCTTAGTGCTGGTTTCCAGTGAGCGACGTATCGCGTAATAGATGAAAATCGATTTTGCTACCTTTACTATTACTGTATACATTTTTGCTATAAGATCCGCGTTACTCGTTAACGTGTCGCGTATAGAAAATATGTGGAAATTCTGTCAGGGCTTTTCCGCGATGCCGATTGGTCGTCGCTGTCGTCATTCGATGCGTGTGAATTTGCCGTGACGCGCTCGGAGCGTGGAATCGATTTGCAGGATTGCAATTACTTAGTTAAACGCAAAGATACGAAATGATATTTTATTACTTTTTCAAATTATATTATTTTATTATTTTTTTTTTTCTTTTTTATTTCACTCGCGGACGACGATATTACGCAAAATTATATTGACATCGTTCGTACAGCGAATTGTCACCATGCTGAATTTTTCGTAGTTTCCGCGTAACAGTAAGGCAAACACTCAACGAAATTGAAGGGTTGTCTTCTATTTGAACGTTCATTCTGCGACGAGAGTCTCTCTGTTCTCGAATTGAGATGCAACCGGGGCTTAACGTTCTATCAAGTTAATCCAGTAATATAATTACACAGCATCCTTTGAAGCCTCCGTTATCACCTGTATCTTCGCGCCATAAGAGACAAGGTGCAAAGTTCATGCAGCCTCTATCGAATTACTTGTAGATAATTTCGTATTAAATTAATCAATGTTATCACATGAAAAAATTGCTCGACATTTTTAAGGGACGACAGTAATGACCAGACGAAATCAAAAAAAAAATTTTCAAAAATTTAATCCCTATGCACACTGATATAAGCCAAACACGTGAGCATCGTGCAAAATCGCACACGCTGTTCCACATCCTTAGTAAATCCTGTAATCTTGACAAATCTGCATATCCACTTGAATCCTGACCTTTGACACGGGATACCTGACGTTATATTTGTCATCCCTTAAATATCTCCACCTTCCAGTAACGTCATTCACCTTTTGACCTCGCACCCCCACTATCCAAAATCTCATGTGCAGTATGCACTTGACATCCTCAAATCTCAAAATCGACTTAGTCTTTAGAGCCTAAGTAGCAGGATCTAAGCAGACGTTTCAATTTTGCCATCCCCATCCAATAGTAGCCCCAGTTGACGAAAACTTTTGAAACGACGAAAAATTGTGGAAAAAGTTTATAACGTCAATGATAAAATAAAATTTTGACTTTCGCCATGATAAAACGTGGTAACGCACTTGCAGTAATGAAATTTAAAAATTAGCTAAACGTACCGCAGAAAATTTCATTTATGTAACACGCACCATTTTCCCATAGTGATATATATATATATAGGAAATATATATATATATCACAAACTTCATATACCTATACAGATGTATTCTATACACACAGCATAAGCCATTAATATTAACGAGTACAGCCGCTTCAGGAAGCATCACTGCTTCTAGCAAATCCAGAACATGGTAATGGCGAGATAGTAAACAGGAACAGACGTTTGTCTTAATTGCCTTACTCTCTGTCTATCTCTCCAGTTACGTTGCTTCTTCAGGACCAGGAATTGAGATTGTCTGAGGTAACACGAATACATCCCAAAGTTCCTATCCGAGAAGCTCGGTCGTTCTGGCAACTATTACGTCCTTGCAAACCGCCATTACCTCACCGGCACTTACGTACAGTTTTATTTTCAAGGAAGATCGCTCTAGTTTTAGGAGGAAACCTAAAGGATCTACGACGGAGATATTTAGAAGCGGAGGCAAAAAAAAATGACGTTATTGTGAGGGATTTTGTTGTTTTGTTTTTTGGTTAGCAATATTAAACGAGGAAGGATAACTAAAGAAATCGCGAATTAGTTGACGGAGAACTTTTAAATAATTTTCATTTAAAAAACAAACTTTTCTCTTTACGTAATTTAATCGTCGTAACGAGTCACGTAACTTTGCGATGGGTAATTGAAAGAATTTTTTTTTTTCATTTTGTAATCGGAATCAAATGGAGTGTCGAAGATATTAATTTATTCTTTTAAGGTGCGTCGTGACTTTTGGGGCTGTCGTGAGGATTCTGCTTGAGCTTCTGTATATGTGGGGAATAACAAGACTTTTTGAAATTACCGTTTTCACTTTTAAATTTGCCGATGCAATCCTTTAAATTGAAATTTAACAAGATTTCACGATTTGATGGGAAAAAAATTGTCGTAATTATTTAATATTTGTGCAAATTTATTCGCAACTTTCAGTACCTACGAAATATCCTATCGATCCTACGTATTAGCACGTAATGGCGCATAACGCGTGTAAAGTGTGACGCGTACGTTAAAAATTCGCATGTATGCGATATCTCCAAAACGTCGTTAACTTAATTGGCCCTGCTAATTCAACGAAACGTTAACTATTATTTTACAAAAATGTGTAAACGAAGGAGAGAGAAAGAAAATTTGCGAAACAAATACGCTCGCCGCGCTAAATCCGTAAAATCTCCTTAGTCTCATAATTATAATAACAACTTTCCTACTTCGCGAATTTTCTGCCTCCCGAGAATTAGCCAGCAGCTACCAGCGCTGCCCATATTCTGCGAGTCTTTTGTTCCGCTGACCCAATTGTGGTTAACCAAAAAGCAGGTCCTTCGGCTGGCTGGTATCCATGCCGGTAGTGAATGCTCGTCCATTTTCTATTATCGTGCTTCTTTCGAACGTTGCCTAACAGCGACTAAACTTTTTAAATCCGCTTACAGGATTCGGTACAAAGAATATTTCGAGCCTCTTACACGGGGATTATCGGAATGACTCGTAAGGTATTTCATAGGTACAAACGTTAGAGAAAAAAAAAAAAAAAATTGTTTAAACATTAAATGATAAGTAAATATTTTTTTGCATTATTTTTCTTCAATAAAAATATGCTTATCCATTCGTAATTCCAATTGATCCGAGTCCGTACGGCGCGCAACGTAGAAAAGCTTCAATTTCACGGACAGCGAGCACCAAGATTAATACTTCATCCATCGGCAGCCATTTTCTTGAGCGTTCAAGAAATTTATGATAGTAAAGGAAATTAAAGAATTAAAATTACCTTACCTTACCTTACCCCCCCGATCCCCTGTATCAGGTGCCAATGGCAGTTTACGAAAATCAGTCACAAAATAAAAAAGGGGGATGAAATGTAAAACTTCGTATTCCCTACGGGAGGGTGAAAGTCCAATTCAAACTGATACGTATGTCTCCCCTCCCCCACATCCTTAAACCCCCCTTCCTCCCACCCTTCAATAAATCAAAGACAGAACAATGCAATTTAGAATTGTTATCGATAACGAGAAATACATTTTTCCCGTAAATTAAAGTAATTTTTGCTCTTCACGATGTGTCTCACTTTTTACCTGCGAAGATCAATAAAAAATATTATTTTCCAATCGAACGCTGTTCAATTAATTCGATTAATCAATCGATATACCCCGATGAGAGTCATAGGTAAATTTACGTTAATTCAAGTCAATTCGCGTGCATCGACCTATGAACGATTATACCGCAATCATAAAACGGTACACGAACACGAATGGCTATAAGCATTGTGGTTACGTACAGATTCCCATTTCCTGTACCAATCATGCAACCGGAAGTATTAGCTTAGAGATTAAATCGAATGTCGGCTAGAAAATAATAATATTCGTCATTAAATATATTTTACCTTATTACTATATATATATATATATTATATATATTTATAAAAATCATTATCTTGACCTCTCGAGTACCAATGCAGTCTTGACCCCGTCTCTCGTAGTTATCTCGATACCAATTTGATCGAAGATATCGATAATCGATATCTATCCGAAATCTGCTATGCTTGTACGATTAGATACGTTAAAGCAGATTGCGGACATATCGGCCCGAATCACGAAGCCTTCAACAATATTATTGATGACTGTTGCAGTTCATGAAAATTGGATTTTACGTGCGCTTGAGAAAGTGCATGTAAAATTATGGAGTTTTCAGGTTGGTACCTGCTACGTGCATTCGGGTGCGTTGTGTTTCGTATGGGGGAAGGTCAGGTTAGGTTGGGCTCGGTTTCGATTTAGAATTCAGGAGTATCTGGACTCGTGATTACAATGCAGTTTACGGTTGGTACTAATGGCATTAGGCAGTTGCGCTTCGAGCGTCAAACATTAACCCGTACACCCGTTAGAGAAAATCAAAGCTTAAAGCTTCGTTTCTATCTTATACGTCGTGCAACAGGGTGCGTCATTGCAGTAGCTTCTAATACGAAAGTTTAGCCTTTCGTGTAAATTCAATGCTCCGTTCACGCGTGAATATTCGCTGGCTAATTTACACGTGCTAAATCGTCGTTCGTTCGGAAACTTTAACTTGAATTCCAAGTGGATTTAATTATCCGGTGAGTTCGCGTAATTAATTTATCGATACTTTTTTTTAATCGATTACATCGCTTCATTCAAAACTCGAGACAATTTCGAATTGTCTCTGTTGCATGTATGCAATATCATTTTGACAGCCGACAAACATGTCGACTTGAACTTTGCGAATTTCTCCAAGAAACTTTTTATTTTTTTTTTTTATTTTTTTTTCTACTCTTGTACGACTACGGATATGACACTGGAATAGAAAACTTTCAAAGTGTCTCGAGGAAGTTGAATATTTGCTAGGATAAATTTTCGCGAATATAGGTTATTACGCGAAAACAACATACACAGACTGTATACGTGTATGTATATATTCATTTTCAAAATGCGAATTTTATGCAATCAATGTCTACTATATTCAGCATTGTTATCGTTGAGTTTAGTATACTCAATTCAAGGCCACTGTAATATTCGTAATACGTATATGTGAAAAAATCGCAAATCGAGAGTGATAAGAAAATCATTGAACTCACGTGTCTCGTGGGCTGCTCTTTTCTTTTTCGTTTGTAAAGTCTGAAATTAAAGAAATATTCGTGTTAGTTTGAATTTTAATGAGCAGTGCAAAAGGGTATATCAAAAGAGTGAATCGGCGGAAGGGAATGAGATAAGATGTAAGAGTTACCGAGCAAAAAGGAATAAAGGGGTAAAAATGTATGGGAGATGGGGGATGGGGCCCCTCCCCCCGGAGGGGGTGGAGGAGGAGAGAGAAAGAAGGAAGAGAGACGGAAGAGAGAAGGAAGAGAGAAGGCGCAGTCTCGGATTGGCGCGGCGAACATTCGCAAAGGCTGCCCGCGTGCTAGT
>JARQSU010000763.1:429327-452958 GCA_030142265.1 Calameuta filiformis
AATAGCCTCTCATCCCAAAGGAATGACGATACATTCATTAGCACATTTGTCACGTTCCGATTATTCCTATCAGAAGCACCTGCTGGAAATCCAGGCCGCACTTTTTGAGACTCGAGAAAACAATTTTTCGAACCCTTTTTTATTTATTTTTTTTTAATTTTATCTAGAAACAGTCGACGCTTAGTCACACCTACGCAGGGTTCGTCAATGCTACACGATATGTGGAAAATAGTAACGAGTGACGTCAGTCTTCTAATTTCAAAAAACAAGACCTTGGCTTTGGATCACAGTCGTACCAATATTATACATAAAAATTCCTGTCAGGTATACAGGGTGGTTCAAGAATACCGAACCTTCTGAACCCTGCATATATTATTAGACGGCGACACGTTTGTAAATAAATCCACGGACTGATCGAACCAACAGCTTCAATAAAATCTGACCAGACGTTCCTGATCTGAATAACCTAGTGAAATTTTATTCCGATTAAGCTTCACGAATAGGGAAAAGTCGAAGGTGAACGAGACCGATAAGGATTGCCAACTATTTCACGGTGGAATCTAATGAAGCGATGCTGTTCGCACTCGGTGATAAGGGAATCTCGAGATGCCATTATCGGAATGGCCGATCTTTGAGGTTCGCGTGTGACCGTGTGAATTTAATCGAGAGAAAATCACTAAACGATGGAAATCGAATCCCGGGTATAATTTGATTGAGTCTTTTATGGGTACGTACAGGTGAATTAAATTCCATATACTAATATATTTTAAGTATCGAAATAATAGTTTTCGATTCGGCACGCGAAATGGGCTCCATTATGGAAATGGGATGAAAATAATAAGAGGAAGGAACCTATTGGAAATAAAGACGCTTATATGACTGGAAAGATGAGTGGCGAAGGAGAAATGCATTTTACGTTGGGTAAACGTAAATTTATTTAACCCCCTCGAGGTTCAGTCAAATTGCAAAAGTGCAGAGGCGGGTTTCAAAAATTGAAAAGTTTTTCAGTGATGTGGAATGCGCGTTCAACTCGGTCCACATTTTTTTTTTTTGAAGCTTACGTTCAAACTTTTTAATTATTGTCTAAAGGAGGATGGAGGCTCGGCGAGCTATGGCGAGGTAATTTGTGGGAGAGAGATAAGTACTCTAATTAAAAAGCTCATCAATGCAGTGTCAGTGCACGATGACACTTGGAATCGGTGAAATTTTAATTAAAGTAAATAAATGCATCAATCGTCGTGCAATTAACATAAGCATGATGGATTTTTAATGGTTCGTAAAAAAATTTTTTTTTTTAATAAATATATAGGTATATAATGTGTTCGATATAATTTATGACGTTTTTGCAAATATTGTCTGGTACTGTGATATATAGTGAATAAGTAATAAATTTTGTTAATCGTTGTGATTATATATGGTGATTTGATTGACTTTTAAATGTGTCGACTAATCAGGATTTTATTTTGTTAAAAAAAAAAAAATATTGATTTTTCATATATTTCAAGCAAATCCATTTCACCTCGAGCGACATTACTTTGTGCCAATTTATTACGGATTAAGCGAATTTCTCTGGAAGCAGGGCGGGTTTGCGAAAAAGTCAACGTTTCTCCGATAATACCCAGAAAAAAATATTCAGCGCGGTACTTTTGCGTACGTTTACGATAATCACGGGGATTACGTCAAATTTGCGCTTAAGCGACATTCGAAAAGTTACTAGAGTCCTAGGATATTTTTAGAGAGCCGAGTGTCAACGATTTTGGAATAATAATTGAAAGGAAACGAAAAAAAATAAGCATCCAGTAAGATGTTAAGGGCGATAAGATAATTTTCAAAATTTATCATACCACGTGGAATCAGAGAAATGTCTAATTTGCATTTTTATAAATGATCCTGAACAAGTGGACTTTATTAGAATTCGCCGCAAAGATAAAACGTGTTTTTTTTTTATATCTTTTATTTCGAAACTCACGGAGAGGAAAGTTTGCGAGTGAATAAAATCTTATCGAATCGTGAAATCAACCATGTCGAAAATTCGAGCGGAAACCAAGAGAAAATGAGAAGACGAATTGCGAGATTGAGGGTGAAGAGGAAATAGGAAACGAAGGGATAGGAGGTCATAGGAGAAATGGAATCTCTTATTCTTCTTTAGTCACGTCCTAAAATCCCTACAGTTTTCTACTTTAGCACTTGATATTTATTGTTCTACAGTTGGTACATGAAACAGTATGCTTACGAGCAGTATGCACACGAATGCAATATAATGTATAATGTAGTGAAAGACAGAATCAAAAAATCAACAAGGAAAAGATTAAGGATGTAAATTTGGCAGTGATAAAAATTGCTGCTAAAGTAAAAAATTTTTGAAATCTAAAAAATATAAAAATTCAAAAAAAATATTAAAATCCTCCCATACGCGTATGGGCATAGTCGTGGTAAAAATTCGATTTCGCTAAAGGACCACTTTTTGTTGAAAATTATTTTGAAAATATACAGGGCCGCACGACTATACGAGAAATGGGCAATTTGGGAAAGAAATACCGGATTTCTAATCTCCTTTTTCATCTTTAGCTTCCCTCGTTCTGCCCAAAATTCACTTTTTTCCTGATTATTCAGAAATAAATAACCAGCCAAACGAAGGTGGAGGTTATATTATATACAGTTCAGCGTCAACCCTCCATTTCCTGTATGTCCCGCACTGCGATTGGCCAGTCGACTTTTTCCACCGTAAAAAAAAATTGAATTCGTAAAACGAGCCCACCCTCGCTGCGTTAAACGGGAAATTGTTCGATTCAATTTTGACATTATTGACCCCAGCAACTGTGACCTTTCAATTAAAAATAGGTCAAATGAAAATGAAGAAAGCTTCCAGCGAGAAAAAAGCAGGCCTGTTCGATGCTACGGGGGATGATTCTACTTTCGATATTTCAAAGATGGGAATGAGGGATGAAATCGACTTGGATGCTGAACTCAATTGCTCCGCTGGATTCTTCGGTTCTTCTTAACGAAAATCCGAGAACTAACCTACGTCACTTTCGGCCGTCCACCCTTCGCCCACGCATCCACGTATCAGGCGGCCGCCTGAGGTTCAGGTGGGGGAACAGTCAACTCTGCTGAAACGAAAGCTCTGACGGGACATATCTGAAAGGACGATAGCTCAACGGATCCTGTCGCTTTTTGAAAACGCGAAAAGTCAAAAAACTCAACGGAAATGCACGACCGGTCAGGCTGCTCGAGAACGTACCGAAACGAATCGGAGCTACAAAATCGAAATCCCTCCACCGATTAATAAATCGTGAGTGCTCACCGGCGCTGGTCCAGCTGATCAGCGAAGGCCGAGGACTGCATCCAGGGGGGAGACGCTCGGGTGGTCGCTGCACTGCAGCACAACACTGCACTTCCGAAACGCACGCAGAAAATCTTAAGGATTTTCTGGATACTGCGAGAGCAACGCGAAAACTGCACGAGCGATAACTTTCTGCACCGTATAGGAGGAATCGCGGCTATTAAAACTATAAAGCGCGAGGCAGCTCGAGTCACCCCGATCGGTGTCCCAAGACAGACTGACTTTGAAGCAGTCGATTGGCAACAGCCAAATTTGACAACTAATCACTCTGATTGGTCGAGATCCTTGTAGCCAATAACTATCATCCCTTTCCTCGGGTCGTCGCTTTAAACTAAATCGAGTGCGTTTTTTAACGAATCGGTACGTCGAGATCGTCGAGATTATCTCTTTACGGCGGATTCGAACAATTAATCGACCTCAATTAAACAATAGCAAATCTTACCGAGAGCATTGGCGTAGCATTACGAATCAACCCGAGAACGTAAAATCTTATCAGAGTGGCGACTCGAAGGGAACCAGAAAGCGAGAACGTATCTGCGTGAATCGAAAAATCACACGTCACAATATATATACTCGTATATTGATATTTTCCTTTTTTTTCGAAAATTTTGTACCGTTAAGGTAATTTTGCGTATCGGAATTGCTATACCGCAATTGCTCTAGTTAGAGTCCATTGTATTTCTGAAGTACCAGCCGATCAATTAGAGGCTAATGGTATTACGCGTTTATCGCTGTCTTTGATCTCGCGGTTTACGAGTGTTGCGATTACCATTCGCGAAATCGCATCCGATCGCAAAACCTGTTATCCTCTATTTACGCGCCCGTAGAAAGATAACGGAGCAACCTAAAAAACAGAGTATTCAAATTAAAAAACAAATATATAATAATAAATATAACAAATACGATCCCAATATACGTAAATAAAAAATATAGAAAAAAAATTTCAATTAATTTTTCAATTTTCCTATCAAGGATCTCCTATCACCTGTTTCCCTTGAAAAATATTGTTATCGGACGTTTTCCACATATGTCATACCGAAGATATCAATCATATCTCCACGTCCATCCGTACTAGGTTCGATTATCAATAACGTGTCGATGAAGAAAAACTTTTTTAAATTTATACTCGATTCAACCTAACTTTACGTATCTTTGACTAATTATCTCAAATCGTTATTCAAGTCGCCAAGTCATTTATAATTACGATAAAGAGGTGAGTGAAAAAAAAAAATGAAAATTTTGCTTTCCAATTTCACATATGTGCGTCCCTTATCAGTCGACGAAGATGAGACTCAAATTCCGTGACCGGAAAACGTCTATAGCGACAGGAGAACAAATGATCGTAAAAATATAATAAATGCTTATCGACTTTTACATTGGCTCATATAAAACAAAACCCAGCGAGTATCGCGGGAGACACTGTAAACTGATTGCTTTAATTACCAGAACGTTTTCTGCTAAGAGGCCAATTTAGTCGTCTGGCAAAGCTCATGAGCCGAGTAATAGGCAGTTCGGTGTGAATTAAAAAAAAGATCGACATAAAGGAGGGGAAAAAAGTTAAACGTCCCAAAGAAAAAGTAGTTGAAAAAAAGCTGAAAGACAAGAAAAAAAAAATTTATAGTTGCAACGGTACAGCTGGAATTCGCTTGTCAGCCGAGTTAAAGGGGTTGTGCACACATGCATGTATTTTTTCATCTACCCCTCTTTCTCATAGGAAATTTAGACACCACCCTATAGAACTGCCATTTTACATCCTCCCTCAAAACACTAGCGTGTCGATTACTGATTTTAGCCAGAAAATAGAGCTTAGCTAAAATCGTATTCTACGTCACCCGGTATATAAATATTATATATCTAAGAAAATATTTCAAAGGTGACGTAAAGATAGGAACAACAAGATAATGGTTGCCTTGTCGACAAAGTGGGAGGCTGGAGTGATAGTAATAAAGATCGATACGCTACGTGATTGGTATAGGAAGATTATCTTTTTGAATTTCCCGCGAAAATTGAATACTGTCGTCACTCTGCGTCTATACTCTATACAAAGAGATGGATATCCGAAAAGAAAAAGCGTAAAACAAATTTATGTGATAACTTCGGTTCTTCATTATTTTTATCAAAAATTTCAAAATCTTATAAATCGCCCAGAATGGGTCCATTCCCAGATCTTATATTCGTCGCTACCCAAATCTCATTGTTTTCAGCTCGCATCAGTTCTCGCGATGTGGGTCAATCTTGTCAAAGTCTGATATGTTTGCTAGCCTTAAATATCTCACCGGGTATCTATAAGATGAAAAAAAATTGACCTAGGAATTATCGAATGTCCATTATCGTTATCGTCAAAGTGCAGCCGGTCTATTGGTCCAGAAGTAAATTCCCATTATATCCTATATACAGGCATAAGTCTATATACATATGTACCTGCAACGAAGAACAATTTAATAAGCTTTTCCACCGAATAAAGAAGGTTCACGGATTACGTGATAACGAAAATGTCTAAGAAAAAAAATTAAAAATCAAAACCATAGCTGCGCAACGATACGCGTTAACGATTATTAAATTCGATTGTCCCGTTAATTACGCAACTACTTTTAAACAATGATTTTACAAAATTTTCTGTTTACCCATGATCCCTTAGCTAATACCATTATGACCACGTGTTCCTATCTCCCGGTCAGGATCCTAAGCTCTAATGATTTGTAACGATGGCCTTTCGAGGCGGTAAAGACGATTCAGCGAAATAACGTCCAACGGGTGGTCAGTAAGTACGGAAAAGGAGGTTAAGCCGGCAAAGGGGTTGCGGTGTCGAAGGGTTTTGTCGTGGAGGTTAGGTCAAGGGTCGCTATACGGTGGAGTAGACGGAGAAGTAGCTTCGTTAACTTATTATTAATGGAGATAGGGTTACACGTAGAAACTACTTTGTAACTCGTAAAGGCAGTACTGCCATTTGGCGGCCGAGGAGGGTGGAGGGGGTCGTGTCGAACATAGAAAGGGGTGAAAGGGTTGAAAATTCAAAACTTGCGCAACGCAGCAAAAACGCTAAGGTATTGAATTTTGGTATGTAGTATATTTTCCCTTGCAATTTCCTTTTTTTTTTGTTTCCTTTCCCTTCCATCCATTTAACCAGTACAGTCAACCGAGGGATTTGATTAAATTAAATTTCCCGCTAATTGGAAAGTGGCCAAGGGCGATCCTTGTCTCCCGCCATCCTTTTACTCCGTCGTACCAGAAGTAGCAGCAGGTCAGAGGGCAATCCTTGGCAAAGGTGAAATTCGCAATTCGCGTTAATGCAGTTAACGTGTTTTTCCAAAGACATCCCTTTCAGGAAACCAGCAGTTGGCGACCCTGCGGAATATGTTTCAGGTGAAGAGGTTAATAGAACGATCGTCAAATACATATAGGTAGACATGCTAAAGAATTTCTTCTTTTTACGAGTATATATATATACACACATAAAACCTAACCTTTTACGTAATCTCACGGGCGACCATCGGAGTAGCCGATTGGATGGTCAGCGTCGCGACGCTTTATCTCCATCGCATAAAAACGCCCTACGCTACGAATCTTGTCCCTTCCTTACAGGGTGACCATAAAGGGATGGCGACGATGACGTTCTGATAACCTTGCTCCAGTAAATTTTCAGGCTGGTACCGAGAGAACCACCACCCCCCGTCGTCCCAACCGTATCACGAGGACTGGACAGTAGTTACCGTAGTTGCATAAATGTTCGTCTTCGCCTGGCGGTGAACTCGCGAACTACCCTCCCCTTCCCCTTGCGCACTAAAGGTCGTAGGTTCACGAAGTTCAATTGACCAGGAGCACGCATCCCCTTTGAATTGTCCGCGGAAAATAATTTCGCTTGATCGTGGAAACTAACGTATGTATCCAAGTACATAGGGTTCTGTGTTTCCATGCATATATATACAGTTGCAGTAAAGGGTTGATAAACTGCATGATAAGAGGTCGATCAATTCAATGGGGTTGTAGAAATTATGAAAATGACTGTTCTGGAGGATAACACCTTGGGAATAAGTGAATAGCCAACCCCCTTTCACCCCTTAAGGACTTTACGTAAAGGAGGCCGAACCTGCAAGCTCCACATCTACCTGGAGCTTCCAGAAGGCGAAGGAAAAGGCGCACGAAATTACATTCCGGCCGGGTAACAATCAAGATCTGGGGGTGGGGGGGGGGGAGGCTAGAGAGAATTTCAAGGAGAGACTCAACCTGCCGTAGCTTTCACCCCGGAAATAATTCGTGGAATTATCGCCAGTGCTTTTTCCACTTCCAGACTGAAGCAAACGGCAGAACCGGATTACGCCCGCGGATGTGTATGCTGGGTGGGAGGGGGTAGGAGGAGGGGGGGTGTTATACAGGGATGATTGTGCTTATATATTAATGCCAAGGGATGCTATGAGACGGCTCGTTAATAATTCCAACCCCTTTTCACGGCGCACAAACCCGTGTCTCATCCCTTAACCAACCTGTAGGAACAACCTGACATCAACAGTACTGCACTTGATGTCATCCCTGTGCTTTTGTATATATATATATATATATATATATATGTGTGTGTGTGTATATGTATATGTATATTTATGTATCAGACTCACTGGGACCCTCGTGTCACCTTTGACACCATTATATTTCCTACTTTAAAATAGATCACGTACGCTATCCGTCATTCTGGTTCCAAGTCGTAATTCCTGTAATCTACGAAATTTTGCAGCCTTCCTTAACTCCGTCTCCCCGTAGTCTAGCAAAAGGGCGGTAGTCCGCTACCTGCAGAAGATTACGTTAGTTCGCCCTGTTATCTCTCCAAGATGTTTTCTTACTGCGGCGGCACATTCGTTTCGGCAAAGTCACGAGTAAGTGAGATTAATATATCTTTCTTGCCAGTGAAAGCTTTAAACAACTCAGCTGCCGGCTACCACCGTCGGCTTTCATGGGATTAAACGTTAATCGCATCCTTCTTCTAGGGGATGATGATTTATTTCAATAAAACTGATACAAGGGCGACGTTACGCTGACGGATTAATTAAGGGATGATTCGATTTTATTTATTTTTTTTTTCTTTTCTTTTCTTTAATATACATAGAAAAAAGTCTATGAGAATTTTTTTCTTAAGAATCGTTATTCGTGGGATCCAGAGGGATGATTTTCAAGGTTCTTCGGTTACACGATAACGTCCCTTCGTTCAAAGACAAGGGGTAGTTCTCACTTTTGACTCGATGATTAATGTGATTTATGTGAGGAAAGGGGTAAGGAGGCTTCCTTACTGAGTCTTGGTATCCAGCAAACTACCCCCCAACCACCCCCAACCACCCCTTCATCGCCCTTAACAGCCAAGCGATATTACCGAAGAAAGTTAATAATCGTTTAATTCGTATTTGAAACCGGTACAATAGCAAGAAACGCAATATGCGTTGGTAATAATTCTCCTTTACAAACAGAAACGAGAGATGAATCGTCGGGGAAAACGTCAACGTTAATGAAAATCTACGAATATAAATGGCGTCGTCTCGTTACGCGACGCTCGATCTGCTCGACGTCGTATCAAGTATTATCCATTCCGGATATATTACGTCATTAGCCAATAGGGCACTGGATCGGAAACGTTAGAATTTTCAGTGCCACCGTAAGCCAGGATGAGTTTTACAAAAATTTATGAAAAATTGAATTTGGAAAGTCGAAATATTATTTGCCAACTACTCGGACTGTACCTTGTATTTCTAATGGTGAGCTGTACAAGATGATATAGACTGTGGGTAATTCCATGGGAATATAATTTTTTTAAAAATACCGGTACCACTGTCAGGATACAGATATAAATTTCTATAAAAGATAATTCTCACTGAAATCACTAAAACTGCTTCTTTGAATGTTCCGTGCTGTTCGGACTGTCGTGCTGAACAAATGGATAAACCGGAAAAGCCTGGGGCAAGGAGTCCTTACATGGAAGAGTACTCCAATGAACGGAAGCTGTCGAGTAACGGCGAGCTTTAAAGAAGAGAAATTAATTTAACGGGACGATGCTTGGTGCGGTGCATTCTGGTACCAAAATTGAAAGAAAAAAATGGGTAGTTCTTGGGAAAAATTTACGAAGACAGACATAGGCTCTCGTTCGCCTAGCGTCAGAAATTTGAACCAGGTTGGTACGGAAGAGGTCGTAGATGCGAAATTTTGTAAATCGCTGAAAGCCACAAAAAAAAAAATTCTAAATTTTATTACACTCATTTTTCAAAGACTCTTTTTGTACGTACTTCGGAATGGCTATGCTGACAATTTGAAAATTTCAAATTCCAGCTGCTGTAATGACGTCACTTTCCTTTTACGATGTATAAATTGCACAGACGTGCATGGCTGTTCTCTCTTTGTTAAGGGATGATATCGGACATTTCTCTAGAGCCGAAGAAGACAGGGTGGCTTGAGAATGTGAAATGAGTCTGATCCCTCGGCTAGACGCACTACTGCCGCTTCATTGAGCTTCCGCTCGTGCGATAACCCACCAAGCTAGTTTGTAGCTGAAGCATCTCAAAAGCACACACACCTACTTAACCCGGCATAACTTCTTCGGATTTCGAGAAAAAGTTATTTCAATTTTTACACTCAAATTTAAAGCTTTGATAACCGATTGCTTGCAACAGTTAAAATTTCTTTAATTCGTCCGACACCAAATTTGTAAAAATTCTTCATACTAAAGACATTTTTCAAAATTCCATTTGACACCAACGGCAAAGCCATCTGGCAATCAAATTCGAGGCACAAAATAAAATAAGCACCGATATCGCAAAACGCTCGTCGCTATCAAAAAGCTTACCAAGACTTTCGTGTAACAACAAAATTACCTAATTCACCTCTTTTCAGGATTTACCCCAAAAAAAAAATTGACGGAGGTAAAGTAAGAAAAGAAAAATAATAATAAGAATAATCCGGAAATAAAGCAGCCACGGTACTCACCGTAAATGTATAAAGCAATACAGCAGCAACGTGCCAGCCGCCATAAACGTAAAACCAGTAAAAAGCACTGTTTACACGAGTAAATAAGTAAAACAACAGACTCGCATTAGAAGCTTGTCATTATTCCAACATAAAGAATTCAAAGTGTTGCATAAGGTTGCTCTCCCAGGACGGGAATGGTGTACTTACCTCCCCTTACCTCCCCTCACCCCCCCCACCCCCACCCATACACTATACTGCTAACGTAACGTAACCTAATGTAACGTACCATAACATAGCATACCGTAGCGTACCATAACATATACATATCGCAGCAACTCGCCGCCGTTGCTCTCTCCTGGGAAATAATGCTGGGCTTTACCCACATTCAACGTTCTACGTTCGAGTCTCTATGGTCCGCAATGTCTATACATATATCACCGCATTCCACATTCCACATTCCTTCATCCAGATTTCACGTTACATATGGAACCGATTTCTTCTGACCCTTTAATTACGTTAACGAGGACCGGGAGGTTGACGATGAAGAAAGAAAAGAATAAATTACATATTGACGAAAGTGGCGCCGTCTCCACATTACGTAATTCTCCCCAGAAGCCACAATGTGGCAAATAACGAAAATCAATGGTATCAAATGCATCCCGTAGGAACTCCATGGATATCGTAATGACAGGGAAATGCGTCTACTTGTAAGATGCATAATGCAGCTGTCAGATCTTTTGCAGCTGCATGTTCCCGCAGATGCAATACGTCATGCGCCGAAGCTGTACGGGTTGATCCGTTCGAGGAATGGATTCGATGCAATTGTAACGTGTCGCGTGTATCTCGCCATGTGCATCGGTGCATCGTGCTTTACGCAACAACCTGGGCGCATGTGTCTTTTGTCATCTGCATTGCATCTCTGCTGCAACCACAGGTTGCCTAGCCTGACAATGTACAGTTGGCTACTCATGCAAGTAGTGTATATATATATATATATATATATTTACTGTGGATAGAAATGTCGCAGTCTTGAGATATTTTACAGATTCGCATTAGATACTTATGTAACTTTGATACCCGCTTAGGTACGTCACATGCACATCACATGTGCATACGTAATTTAGTCAATTACCTCGCATGTGCATTACTGCTCGATTTTGCTTGTCAATAATATACTTATTAACCAAATGACTAATTACACGTATCCAGAGCCAGGGTCGCACCTGCATCTAATATATTATAGATACCTTGCATCTCTAGAATGCATGTGCTATATGAGTATACATTGTTATCCATTTTAACATTCTCTGCCTGCACCTGCAAACTCCACCTGAAAGCTTCTCGCAATATATTATATCTTGCGCGTCACTTCATCCATGCTAAAGACTTGCACATCCGGCGCAAGGATGCAGGTGAACAGTGCGCAAGGATAAATCCAAAATCAAAAATAAAATATGGGACATGGACAATTTTCGAATTTGAATTTTTTTTTAATTATCGAGCTTTTCGGTTTAGCGATTAGAATTTTTTTTATATAAATTTTATGATTTATCAACGACGGAGTAGTAATCAATAATAATTGATTGATAGAGAGAAATGTCTGATCTCACGAATAAAATAGAGACACTCGGTATATAATCGATAGAAAACTATTTTTGAGTATGTCGAATCGTTATTCCACGTGATGCACAAAGCCAATAACCAGATAACAGCCATTCGCAGATATCGCCATTGATGCACGGTATTATTGGCTCAAAATGCAATAAAACTCAATTACAACTTCATCAACTGCGAATTATAAGTACAGAGTTATCCTTCGTCGCTATATTCGGCCATTTAACACAAATAGTAATCCGTTTAATAGCCACATCGTGCTGGGAATATATTTTCTATCGTATCGATATATATATAAATATATGTCATTGACTGAAATTTCAGATACACGAAAACCCTTTAAATTTATTCGTAGCCACGGAAAACCGACAATGCATTACATATGTAGAATCGAATTGAAAAGTTATTGGTTTCCATGGTAACAAATGCTCGTTAAAGATTCTAGAACAATTTTACGTATTCCGCAGCATTCCTCGACCGACCGTCCAAGTATCCTCTTTTACGGCCTAGGGAGTTTCTTCAAATATTTCGTTCCAGCTATCCTAGCCCGCAGTGCTGCCAATCGCCGTGCACGAAATTTACTATTGCTTCGGTCATTCATTATAAAAGCTCACGTCTCTCACCTTGTCTTTTATGCATCCGCGAGAACCGTTGAAACTGCAAGAGTCCTTGGTCCGATTTCCTTGTAAAATGGCGTCGCATCGGTTCGGTACGGTAGACCCGGATACCCGCGTACAGTCTCAGCCAAGAGAATTCGAGGACGCGTAACGCCGCGAAAACTTTAGCCGTAAATAAAAATTGCAACGTGCCAGCGTTTTAAGCTTCCTCGAATGAAAGCTCGACGGTAAATCATATCGAGCGTGAAAACACGATACTTTGTATTTGTCCAATAAGCGGCTATATATAGTCCGTGCGCGTTAACTCTTGTGCAATGTTAAAGGACTCCTGTGAGAAAATTCTTATGTATATATACATACACATACACAAACTACATAGATCAACCCCCTCATACGTCACTTAAGGGCGGTTCCTGTTTTCCGAGACGAACCCTGTCGTCTGGGTATGATTAATCGTCAGACTTTTTTCCTCTTATCAGAACAAAACCATATCGTTGGAACAAAATGTTAATCTCAAGTTGATTTGGAAAATCGCCAATGATTTCAACTGGCTTAGATGGACTTTACGTTCCACGATAGGAGAGAGAGAATCCTCTTATCATATGTAAATATTCCATTCACTCGAGTCTCGGCATAGGAATTAATTGTGTCTTAATTCGAAAGCTTTTTACTCATCTTCTCAGCTTATTTTCAGCTTTCTAGACAACTTCTGCTTCGCCTCGGTGCTCCTCGCTCTCTTCAGGAAAAGATCCGATTCCGGGAGTAGCTTTGCATTCCGTTGCTTCTCGCCTAATGGAATCAGGACAAATAAATGCAATTGTAAGTGCCTGAAAATTTATCCGATTCCCTCATGAAGGTCCGACGGGTCTCTTGGTGGGAGAATCCGATGCGGGGGGTGGTAGGGGGGTACGGAAATAAATGCTTTACCTCGGGAACAGGTTACAAAACAAAAGGAGTTATCACTTTGTTTTCGTTCACTCGATTTCCTGGGTAATTTTCTATTTTTTTCTTTCCCCCCTAGAACTTTAATCTGTGTTTTATTTTTTATAATGCGGATAGTAATTGCAATGGGACGTAGTCGACGCTGTAAATAAAAACTTGACATCTCAATGTTTGATTGTTGTAATAATTTTCTAATTTGATCAATGATAAATGCAAATACCGAATAAAGTGCAATTATGTGCAGTGAATTTGCACTATTACGTTTAGATGAGATAAAATTGATCGATCGATGCTTTCGATGATTAATGGTAATGATTAGCATATTTTAATCTATGCAAAAATTCAAATATATTCCCAGAGGTTGCGAAATAATTTATTAGCTTGTATCTAATTCTGAGGGTGATTATCTTCCATCTTAATTAAATTTCGCTTGTAGCGTGTCAACCCCTGATGATAATTGATAGATCGCTCTTATCATATAGATAAGTGAATAATATATCGATGCTATTATTGTTATAGTTATTAGAAGGTTAATTGTTAGCTTATCGCTAGATTCGATTTAGTATTAAAATAATATTACTGTCAATCAATATTTTCAATATGTAAAATCTGAAAAATTTTTTTTTTTAAATCCTAATTTTTGTTATCAAGATATTCGGTCGAGTCTCGCGCCAAGTACAGGCAACCGGCGGTACAGCCAAGGCGGGGAAGCAAGTTACGTATGAATGAGCGTCATTAATGACGTCATGCTTCTGGACCTCGTGCGGTCAGATAAGAGAGGAGAGTGAGAGGTGTGACTACTTACGTATCTCGGGCTGCAGGTGCGACGGAGAAAGCACTGAACTCAGGTGCGAACGAAAGGTCAAAGCTTGCGAAAGCTACCTTAGTGTCATATGGCCGACTCGTTTGCCCTGATAGAATTAAAAATACTAAAAATTTGATAATCAAAATAGCACGTTAATTATTTGAGAATAAATTCAAAATTGGAAGCAAATACCTTCAGAAATTTTGAGAAGCTCTGATTTGCCTTGCGGGTAGACCGTCTAGATGAAAGTTGCAGTTCCAGTTGTAGTGCAAATGTTTCAAGCTAAACTTTTGACGATTGGTTGGATGATGAGCGGGAAGAAGGAAAACGCTGGAGATAATAGAGGAAAAGAGAGGTCAAAGTTCAAAAAATAATGACAAATTTAGGGTGAAATGGGCCCCTCCCCGCCCATTTCCGTGAGGTCCTACCTCTCCGCGAAGGAGCTGCGACCCCTCCGAGGTCAACCGGAGGACCAGATCTGCATTTGCAAAATCGCGAAATTTTTTAAATGATATTTTTTTTAAATATTCTCTCATAACGTTGTTTTATAATATCCATTGAATTTCTTATCGGATGACCTATTGAACTTTGTTTATTTAAATGATATCGTCTAACTTCTCAATGCGAATATATTTCGAATACGTTTCTTCCCCTACAGTTCACTTTCTCATATTTCCCTTTAAGAAAATAGCTGAAAATTTACCCAACCGAACTCTCCCTCTGCAAACATCCCTGGAGGCGGTTTTTTTTTATTCTCTCAAAATCACCCCAAAATCATGTTGTTAGACTATGCTCGCAGTGCGCGCACGTGTGTGGAATAACAGCAAGGGGTAACATATGTGAAACTACATGTTCATCCTCATCGCAATGTAGATTCATGTTGGCAACATACCGTTGTGCAACCCTTTAGTGTTCAAGACTAGTTCGGCTTTACGAGCCCTGGGGGGGATTGTGTAATGACGAGACTGAGAATCCCAGTGCATTAAAATTCCTGGACCCCGGTTATTCAAAATGATAAAAGAAAGTGCGAAGCTTATACGAAGTTGGATGTTGAGAAATTGTATAAAGTTCGTTAGCTAATTTTTTTTTTTTATTATTTCATAATTCAAAAATTCAAAAATACGATTTTTTAAATAACAATAAATATGAATAAAAAAGATATAGGGTTTTGTGAAATTTCGTAATTTCACTCAAAACAGTCATTATTTTTACTAATTCAAAATAACCCACCTCTTATACTCGGGCAACCCCTTGCTGTTGGTTTCTTACTATATAATTTTGATTGGATTTTATTTTAATTACGACGTTCAGACGTATCGAGTAAAGGCAGCACGAAGTCATGACGAGAGAAACTCGTTGAAATATATAAAACTGCACTTGGATTAACCTAAATTTGGATATAAGTTTTGCATTAAAATTTTAGCAACTCTTTATAATACTTGTGTCATTAATTATTATAAATTGAGGTGCTGGCTAGTAGTTATTATCGTTAGCGTATTAATGACAGTGACAAGTAATTAAAAATATTTATTAAAATGGAAATTAGGGTTGAAATTCTACTGAGGTAGAAATTAATATATATGTATATGCATGCATGTATTTCAGCAATGCAATAATTTCAGGATGAGCGATTCTTAATTGCTATAGTCATTGTGATTATATTAATTTATATTAATAATTATCAAATTAATTCAGGATCAGTGATTTCGAATTTCTATAAGCATTGTGATTATATTAATTTCAGCGGATTCAACGTGACACCAATCAAACGTGCTAATGAATCCAATTATATTGATCAAAGTCGATCAAATTCAGGTGAGAGGCGATGACAAAAAAAAAATCAATCTGATATTTGCCAGTTTATAAATTAATTAAATCTCGCGTACGGTCGACGTATCAATGCTAAATCATTTTTTGGATTTTTCATTAGCAATGTCTCGGTCCAATTAACGATAATTTAATTATTCATACATTTAATGAACACGTGATGATATTTAATAACGAAATAATGACAGACGACGCAGGCACATAAAAATCGATAAAATTCCTAATTATCGTAAAATGCCAATAAATAATTTTTAATATCGTAAAAAAAATACCTAGGAACTTAATAAATGACGAAAAAAAAAATGTTCTCATAAAATCCTCCAGTATCAGGAAAAGCAATGAAAAATTCTTCGGAATTACGAATCTCCAAGTATCCACTAATGAAGTATAAAAAAAAAATATTCTTTAAAACAGGAATAAGTTCCAAGATTCATTTTCCAATAATTACAAATTTTCACTTCCCCATTAGACGTTATAATGACTTAAATGAATAAAAAAATAAATGGGAATAATAAAGCAAGAAAAATTGCACCATCCTTTTTCACTGGGATGCTGCAACAACTTAAAGAAAATGGCAAACGCGTTAATAATTGACGCACTGCTCTTGTACTTCGTAGCACGACCTTCCTTACAATAACGATGACGAACCCTGTGTAAAAGCTCAGCTTTCTCGTCATCGTCCTCGACGGAAACCAGCTTTCTAAGAAAGCTTGGACAAACAAACGCGACAGTCGTCACCCGTGCTTAACCCTTAAAAAAAAAAAAAAAAAAACAGCAAAGAGACATTCAGACTCGGCAATGACCCAGCTGGTACATACGTATAAAAAATGATCAGTATTGTCCATTACGACATTAAAGTCATAAATATTCAAAAGAAAGCTCGAGCTTTAAGTCAAATAAATATTTCAAAAAATTATTATACAACACAATAATTGAAATTAAAAACAAAGCTCCTCGGGATTAAAACTCTTGGCCAATTAATAAAGTTATTATTTGAGCCTCCAATTGTTGGCAACTGGATCTAAATGTAATTCCGTACCCGTTGCTGTATTAAATGTCGAATATACGAGTTTGCAATATTTTAGGCATTAGGGATATACGTGTATTTAAGCTTTACCATGTAAAAGGATTAGGATACATTTACAAGTTGCTTATTTTATGGGAGATACGTGTGCGAACTTTAAAATAACTTTATGAAGTTAACTCGCTTCCTGTACATCGCTGGATTACGTATGTTCGAGATAAGATTGTGAATACTGAAATAGGTGCGAGTTAAATCTTTGAGTTGCCACGTACATTCACACACAATATGCAGAAAAATAAACTCTATATTAAAGCACGATTCTTTCATTTCACTCAGAGACACAATTATTCTTCCCTCACATATATTTCAATGGCTGGCAGCCATCTTATTCTACAAACAGACCATTCTGACTTATAAGAATTCAAATCTGCATATCATTTCCAAGTTGCAGTGCGATATTATCATTGCGCGAAGTATAAGGGTAGCTTTTTTTTTTTAATTAATTCTGACAGAGTCAATTGTTGAGGTAAAAAAATTTCCAGCGGATACAAATAATCCACAGGGCTTCAGAATTCGTGAGATATTCGCGTCTCTCGTTGACGTAAATACAGCTTTTTCGTGTAGTGGAGAAGTAACGTAATAAAGGGGAATACACAAAGTCGTGTTAGGGTAGATTAGGCAGCTACGTTAAATGAGCGTAATTAGCCAGCCTACCGCCACCCTGTTAAGCTAGACCCCCACCCCCCCTCCTCATGCCTAAAGCATCCAGCATCTCCCTATTCATCTCTTTCACGTGGAATATCGAGTCGCGTTATGCGCGAAACAGCCTCAAAAGAGACACAGCAGCTCGTACTAATGACGATGACGTAACGTCGCTAAACTTTCACGTGTTATTATAACACGTCTCATACGAGCTTTACACTATATATATATATATATACACATATTAATTAAGAAACTTAATAAAACTATCTATAGTACAAATAACAAGGGAGCCGTCGATCTTGGCAGACACCCAAAAATCCAGCAACATCCAGTTGCGATACGAAAAACTGTGTCAGCTAAATGCGATGGGAGAAGAGAGAAGAGCAGACGCGAAGTGTCCAGGTGAAAGAGAATCGGGCCCACTTGTGTCTTGACTCTTTTTGGGAGCAAGTGAGTGTTGCATGTGCAGAGGACACGTGGAAGAATGAATAGCTTAAGGTGCTTTGGCAATCGGCCAGCTGAACCTGAAAGCTCAAGCTCTCATGTGTTTGGCTCAATTTTTCGTACTTCCTTTGCTCAATGTTGTCCACGTACGGTCTGCATATGTAGACACGTGTATAAGGCCAACAGTATTTCTATTTGGCAGTCGCAGCAGCCATACGAAATTTTCTTATACATAACGAGAGTCAATTTTCTACATTATTTTTATCTGTGTAAACAGCGTGAAAAATTTAGTACAATGGTTTTCATATTTTTTGGGGAAATATTCAGTTCGAATAATACCTATATACTCGGTGTAACATAAATTAAAATTATCCCTAGTTTATTACAGTCGATCAGTGAAGTACCTATTGGAATTTATCTGGAGATCCAAAAACTACCCCTATGTCGTTTGCTACTCGAGATCAACGTGCTCTGCCCGTATTTTGAGCTCGTGGACGAATTGGTACGCGAAAGGTTAGAAAAAGTGATGGGAGAGAAAAATAAGGGCGGAAGTAGAAGAGTAAAGAAATTGTGGATGTGAGGAGAAGAAGGGGTTACCGCTAAGGGATGGTTTTTTTTTTTTTTTCTTTTATTCGGTGATTTGTTGATCGATGTAGCTGGCAAACAGTGGTGCAATGCGGTGCCCAGTCTTTTCCTGCCATTTTTCAACCCTCCCTTTCTTGGTCCTCCCTTATTCGCCACTCCTTACCTCATCAGTCCTAACGATAAATGCCAGAGCATTCGTTTCATTAACTTTCGCAGATTAAGATAATTCTATGTTCGTTCGTCACGTGCGGGTTCGTGGTTTTTTTTTAAAAAAAAAACCCATGCCGGTGCAATTATTTTAAAAATCGTGAAATCGTAGGTTACTGCAAAAAAGGAATATTTTTCATTCTTACGAAAGAACTTTTTTTTTTGTTTACTCGATATTATGCGCGATTCTATTTTTCTTTGTCTTTTACACATTACTGATTGCCGTTAACTTCATACTCTGATTACAATGTTACTCGTTTGCACTAATTAGCGGTGACTGTTGACTCGTTGAATTTCATCCAATAAATTGACAATTACTATCCTATTGCCCAAATCGTAAAACATATATTGACTTTCGCTGGACATTCACGCAATTCAATTTACCATTGAAACAGATTCGAAAGAGAATAAAAAACTTAATTATAAATAATTTAAGTATCGAAGTTACGCGTAATAATTTCAGTCTGTAGAAGCTAACGGAAAGGACGGCTAAGAAAATTTTTATATAAAATAGAAATATGTGACTTTCCCTATTCTACATATTTTTTATTCACTCCTCATACCGCTCGAGAAGACATCTTCACTCGATATCAATATTGTTGCAAGAACTTTCGAATCGACAGTGAATTAGATAATTGAAATTAGGTTTACAGACAATAGGAAACTTTTCTAAGAGATACAGTATTTCTTCGGAAAGGCTGGGGATAAGCCGCGAGATTCCAAGTTTCCCTATAGCAGCTCAGACAACGTGCACAAATAAAAGGGATTTTAACGTAAGCAAACTCGAATTTACGAATCTATACGTTTTCGCTTACATCTCCTTGAATAGCTTGATCAGTCCGATATAGTCAACGTGCAATACAGGTAGCAGCGTTTCTAAGATAAACTGAAGAGAATATTAGGTCATTGACGATCTGGAAGCTCAGGTAGATCAACGCTAATTCGCTGTGTTAAATCAAGTATCAAGTTCAGTGGACGCAAGAAAAAGTTTATAGAAAGTTGACGGAGTTTACCTGTTACACAAAAATTTCTAATAATCAACAAAGACTTATATCCCATGACAAAATTTCATTGTAGGATGTCACGTGGTCGCCTGGTACCAACATAAGGTTTACCAAGTTCCCTATAAGACGTCAGGAAGCCTTTTCTGTGAGATAACTTCCTTCTTCTGAATAAGACACAATGGTACTTCCGGTTCCTACGTCTCCTCACGCTACTCGCGCATCTGCTCCATCCTGTCTACGTTAACCTATTTGTACGAACAGAAGTTTCTCCCGGCGACATGCCCAATGCGTTTGGCCGGCTACCAGATTTGCATTAGGTTCCTCAATATTCAGGAAAACGGGACCAGCGCGTGTCCGACGAAAAAAAAGATACGTAAGTTCTTGAAAAATCTGAAATCGGTTCGGCAGTCGAGTTAAATTGAAATTTAGCAAATTTTATTTTTGCACTTCTATGGAAACGTGCGAATACGAAAATACACACAGGGGACACTAGTAAACTGGTGGCAAGACGTAATGCCGATCGAACGGCTATGAAGGATCGAAAGCTTTTGAATGCAGATTCTGCTCTAGGATACGTCAAGGCTAGTTTTCAATGAATATAAAAGGTAGCGCTTTACTTGGTGCAGGTATAGACGTATAGCTTGAAATCGAGTGGAAAAAAGCGAGAAAAACTGAAAAGCTTTCAATGTCGAATTATTCGGGACATTATTTTCTGGCTTCTTTACCAACGAGAGAACAAAGCTCTGGGAAAGTTTGAACTTTCGCGCTTGTTCGAGTCGAGGGAAACGAGAGAATAATTGAAGAAAACAAATAAGAGAGTTCCCTACAGTGCTAAGTTCAGTGCAAACGACTCGTTAGGACATTATCGCAAGCCTTTCCTCTTTATACCATAATGCACCGAGTCTCTGTGCGGAAACGGGACTATCGTAAACGCGAAAAAGATCTTAAAACGTACCTATAAGAGAGTGAAAATCAGATCGTTAAAGGTATTTAACATTTTTTTTGTTTTTACCGAGTCGTCATGCGAAAATACCAGAATCCGCAAAGTCCAAGTATATTTCTCTACAAGCATTTCTACGTGGACGTATGTAAAACGCATATGAAAATTGCACGGTGCAACGTTGCATGGCTCATTCAACTCGATCACCCAGTTTGCTTGCGTGACGAGAGAAATATCGACGCGGTTGAATTATTTTAGCGAAGCAAAACCGTTGCGTTTTATGGCCGATGGAAAACATTCCACCATGCAAAAGCACGGACGAGCTAACTCATTGCGGTATTTCGCAAAGGCGGATTTTCACATTTGACTACTACGGCCAGCACCTCACGATAAGGGAGTATATAATAAACCTAGTTTAGCTTATTTATATCTATTATTAGACTGTATCCATCGTAGATCCGCACTCCTTTCCGGAAGATAAGCGTCCATTGCTTGAATTTCCTCCAGCTCCGTACGACGCCATCTTTCTGTAAAGGAGGAAAGCTTATTTACATTTTTATCGATTGCCGCGTCGATAGACGGACATTACCTTCTTGTATTTATGATCCAATCTAAAGTGCCGCAGCCAAGCGAAGCACCGCGTCTTTCTTAATGGCCTTCCGATCAGGAATAAAAGATGGCCGCATCCTCCTGCTGGACGTTTTCCTCTCCTTTTCATCTTCTTTTCTATTAAACGGTAACTCCGTGTGTAAGGAATTGCCAAATCCACTTGAAAATTCCTTCACGATAATCTTACCTCGTTATGGTACCTATCATCTAGTGCCATGGAGACTATCCACTTGGGAAAAGTAGAACGAGACTAACGAAGCCCAATTAGTAAAATATTCAGTTAAAACAAGAACAAGAGATTCTTTTGGTTTCACCCTGGTCCTTTTTCTTTTTTAACTTAACTTATAAATATGTGAATTGGTGAGACTTCATTTTTTTTTTATCTTACTACACAGTACAACGTATGCTTTGCGTCACATGACATACCGATTGTTACTTAAGTATAATACTAAAGTTTATACTATGGCATATGGCACACTTTGCATTCAAACTATACTGTTCTACCTGGGGTTGAATTAGGTTGGAAGGACGTTTTTGATATTCAGTGAAAATCAAGTTCACGAAAATTCTAGGCTTACTATACTAATTGTCTCGATAGGCTAGAGAAACGTATTTCGCAATATATTATTTATAGCTAAAAGACATTACTCCTGGCGCTTTATTCGCCAAATAATAGCAAGTACACTGCGTCATCGTAACTGCAAGCTGTTCACGGGATCTATGGTGCTTTAAAGCTACAATACTTGACGAAGAGAAGTACCCAAGCACGAAGCACCTACACTTCAGTCAAGATGAAAAGCACCGCGAGCTTACTGAAACCAAACTCACGCATTTCCGGAAAGTGTGCACTCGGCGTTTACATCAGAAGCTTTACGAAAGTACATTGCATATTGAATTTAGTTTTTCCCACTCTAATTTCTTACTTTTCATTTTTCTATTTCTACATCACCTTCTTATTCAATGCAAGGCTGTTTAATGTAATTTTCAAAAAACTGGCCGATCTGAAAGCAGCTCGCTTTTTGGATTATTTATGGAGAAACTAGTTATTATTTCTAATCGATATTCCTCACTGGTCAATCCGAATACTTGCTGCAAGTATCTCCAATGATTGTATTTTTGAATTAACAGGAATCTGCAAAAACGTTATTTTTCAAAATTGTACAATTTTTTTTTCTACCGCCGTCACTCAACTCTGACGTAAAAGCTCTACACAATGGCGTCATATTTTTTATGAGACAGAATCGTTCAACCTAAGAAATATTGTGCTACGTTAGTTTCTGCTTCCTTTGTTCCTTTTACATAAAATTATTCTAGTCCTTTTATCCTTTTCTCAAAAAACCCACTCGTACTTGACCCAACCTTTTTTTTGACTCGCTCTCTTTTTCTTTTACTTACTTTTTTTGCAACTCTTTACGCGCTTGGCGCAACCGATTATCCATCTTAGTTTTACATTAACGTATACATCACTTTTTAAACTTAAAATTAACAAGATTTAAAGTTACATTGAGATCTGAGCTTTTCCCATTAAATTTAACATACGCTATACTATTTTATCTATATCAGTAATATAACATTTACATGCCCCGACAATATTCGCAATTCTATAATAGTAAATATTCGCAGAATTATAAGAAGTCCGCTAGGTTAATGCTAATTTGATATAAACAATGCATCATGTGTGATCTTGATTTAATAAATAAATCACGATACGTAGGCCTACACGTGTGTCTATATAACAATTAAATTGTCATTAAACAATGTATTTCCTGCATAGAAAGACGTATTTGCGCTACGCTCCGTATCGATCAGTATTACCTGCATCGCAAAACACACGTGGAACGCGGACACGTTGTTAGCCAAATTGCATTGTTGACATTTATTCTCATTCGCTATTTGAGAATAAACAAAACTCTCAGTAATTACCGCGAGCTGGCTTTCATATTGCAGCGTTCCACTGGCGTTCTGGAATTAATTTTAATACCGCGAACAATTAATTTAGCAAATTAGCTTGAACTGCAATATACAT
>JARQSU010000763.1:453058-535992 GCA_030142265.1 Calameuta filiformis
ATATATCAGAGTCAGAATTAACTACAAGACTATTTTGCACCTACGATAAATGAGTCGGTTTCCTTTTTCATTTTTGGCCAGAGAATTTAATTTCTGTACCAAAAATCTCGAATGGACCCTTCTCGTTTCCTCCCTTCTTCATTGCATCCGGATTCAACCCCTGCGACGTCATACATTCTAAAACAGAAATTCACCACCGAGCAATATCCGAGTCTCTCCTTTAATTCGAATTTTTTTTTTACCCCTGCGACGAGAGATTTTTTTCAGCTGCCTCGCAGGGACAAATAAAAAAAAAAAATGCGAAACGCAAGCTCGAGCCTAAAAGTCGAGCGAGTAAATTGCGTAAACGACGTATTTCAACTGCGGACTCGTACGAGCGCATAGAAATACTTAAGTTGAACTTTATAATTAAATGTACAAAGCGTAATGTTGACTCGATAAATATAAAAATATTTTTTATCGTTATAGATGAAGTAAGACTTAATGACGTCATGAATTTTATCCATCGACACATCTCAATTTCTATTAAAAAAACAAAATTTATGTAAAAATTTCATTTTTCCTTATCCGTAACACTCGGTTTCGAAATTTTCCAAAAATATATTACCCGGTCGACTACTTTTTCTTTTACGTCCAATACCTTACGCTGCTATCGGATTCTTCTTATCGGGCACCTAAACTTCTTAGCAGTCGCGAAACTCGAAATTTCCGTAAAAATAAGAAATCTCTGCGAAGGGATCATAAATTTCATGAAATTCGTCCCTGCTGGTAGGAAACACCCAAAATCCCTAACCCTAATCCTATATCTATACGTACGCATATAGATAATTATGTAATGCAAAATACGAGAGAAACGCAGTTGCGACATGAATTAACCTTTCACCCGGTATTGTGTTTGTGACGTAACACGCGTACCCAACACAGCTACTTGACACGAAATTGATCCAAGAGGATAACGATGCTCCTGACGGACCAGCGGGATTAAATTAATTACAAACTACACAATACGCACGACGCTCGAAACCCTATTTTTCCCCTATTTTCGAATTCGCCATTTTTTCACTCAGTTAACGAACCACGACAGACAATTCGCACACAAAATTTTTTGCATAAAATTCCCGATATCGCAGCGCCAGACCAGTAGAACGTGCTGGCTCATTTTTACCAGGGGACAATATATATATATATATATATTTTTTTCGCTGTCTCGTTTTATTTTCGCACATAAAAAAAAAAGGGCAAGCAAAAACAATGCAAAAACGCGAGGTCGCATGTTAGAAAATCTGGTAGTCACTGCTCTCGTGGGGGGACAGAAGGGGGTTGTATAATTTCGCTGAGACACCGCCGGATGGGGGCTGCTTAAATCTCTGACGTTGTCGTGAAAACGGGACCTTAGTTATACACAGCGGCAAGATGCAACCCGCAAATGGCGTTCAAATTAATTTCAACGAACTTTGCCTGTAAATTATTAATGCCGCAACGCTTTGGGGATGCTGACTCGACTGTTCTGAGGTAAATGCGCCGTTTAATTAGGAAATCCGCATTTGTGGCAACTTGGATTGCAATAGCTTCGAGTGAACGTTTAAACGTCAGTCATTGATATCGTTCGTCCATTGTAAACTGCATACAGAATATTACGTTGCGTCGCAATAAATTATATCAGGATAAAATATAATATTACGCATCAATAAAATATATCAATAACATTAATCATATATCGTGTCCACGTATAAGTGCACGGCTCGAAGTTAATTCTTAGTGAATTCCAATATTACCTGCTTTTTCAAAATTATACAACGCCAATCGTAAATACTTGGCGAAGCTAAGAATTTTTGACTGGCTGCCTCATGAATGTAAATTAAAACGTTTACCCGATTTTATTCGAAGCCGTTTTTGTTTTCTCCCTTGCACTCACCTTACTGCTCCCCCAAAACAGCATTTAGAAATCCTGCAGCATTGCTCATTCGAAACTAAACGTGCTGAAGAAAAATAATACTGGAAAATAAGTAAAAGAGGAAAAGGCCAATTTCCCACAAGGAAACAAATAATGCTCGGCCGATACTCTGCCTCCATTATTGGTTTCATGTGAAAATTTATGATTGCGCTGACAAAACCACTCGTGGTAAAACGCGAGAGGTAATAATTATTTAATATAAAAATACATACGCTTTTTATAAGTTTGGGAAAATAAGCTAAATTTTGGGGAAATTTTTTTATTGTTTTCGTGTTCATAAAAAATTTTATCTTTTTCCGAAAATTCACTCACTCAACGGTAGTCCTGAATTAATTATACCAGGCATAAAGGGTCGAGTGACTACTTGTGAAATAAGCAGAACGAAATAACAAGCTACGACACAGCCTCGAAATTTAAGGTTTCCTTAATGGACGGACTTACAGGTCAAAATACTGATAAGCCAGCATCGAATCCCTTATCATTATTACACTCTGATTAAGGATTTATGACGTTCACAGTCTTTTTATCACTGTGAATTGAAACTGGAGCATTATTAAAACAGATGCACTCATATGGCTCGTATTGAGTTACGAAGTCTCTGTTGATAATTCATAAGGAAACGTAGCGAGGATTTCAAATTTCATAGCAACCATTGTTCACGTTTAACGAAGCGGAGAACAATAAGAGTTTTTAGTTTACACCTCGGCCATACAAATGACGTGATACATTGTACATATCCAATAACAATAATAATGAACACCCTCAGATTGCAATGATAACAATGCAATTGACTGATATTACTCTAAGAAATCATTATGCGTATCATCGGACACCATATGCGTATCGATACCAAAGTACGTGGGATTATTTTTGTTAATTAACAAAAAAAAAGAAATGTAAAGAAATATTGAGGGGAGAAAAATTATTAATATGCTGCCAGGCGCAAGAAGTTCGAAATAAGAAGCGGCTGCTGGCCAAGAGCACCATGCAAATACTCATACTTTATTCATGAGACCCGACCTCGCTGTAATACAGCGCCTTTTCGTGGATTCACGTATTAAATCCTTGTCATATAACCACCAGCAGCAACCTATACTCTGGATTCTCTGGATTCTCTCGACTCTCTCGACTCTCTCGACTCTCTCGAATTACGGGCATATCGACACAGACGCCGCGGCGCTCTTGTATAAATAAGCTGGGGATTGAAAGCATCCGAGTAATGAATAAATTTCTATACGGGCAATTTCATACGGAGTAATAGACCCTTTTACAAAGGGGGTGTGTGTATGTGGTAAATCAAAATTTTGTTAAAAAAAAAGTCAAAGCGAAGCATCGTATCACGTAGAAATACTCGAACCTTTATGAATACGTTCGTTATATTTGATTCGAATTAATTTTTAATATCATAAAAAAATGATAAAAAATAATTTGCGAGCAATGAAAACCCCTTTATGATATTCAATGAAGACACAGCTTGTATCTGTCAGCCGATTTTTGATGATTTTCAAAATTTTCATTAATACATATTTTTTATTTTTCTTTCAGCCTCCTCGTGCGATATGGTCTACAACAGTGATACGACCAAGACTGGAATTGTTACGTCGCCAGGTTATCCGAATCCTTATCAGGCTCGGGCTCATTGCAGATATGATTTTCAAGGTCGAGGCAAAGAACGGGTTCAAGTGGTTTTTCAAGATTTCAATCTCTATCATCAAACGGATGATCCCAAAGAGTAAGTATGATTTTTTTTAAATAAATAATTTCAATTCAAGCTATTTCTCTGTCGAGTATCCGAAACGTTGTTAGCCCTTGAAAAAATAAATTCCCTAGGATGTCGTATCAGCTAATAAATATTTTTATAGAATATTGAGAGCCGATATCAGACTTTATCAATGGGCATGTATCAATAATGGCCGAAGAATGGGTTTCCTATACCTTCGAGGGACTTTCTATTTAAATCCTACTGACAATAAGAATATCCCTCCTGTAGAATCCTTATAGCCTATTTCTATCGAAATCTCTCTGGGAGGCACAAGGCGGAGATCGAATAAGAGCGGTTCCTTTCGAAGGAGATTGAAACGAAGCCAACAATTGAAACTAGGAAATGGCGTCGACGTGTTTTTCCTCGAGACGGAAGCCAAAGACTGCGTTGCGTTTCGTTCGTTTTGTAAACTCGATGATTTTACTTCTTCGATAAAAACCTCTAGACTCTGCGATGCTAAGTGTTTTACTATGGGATTTTCAATTCCTTATTGTACAACGAAATCTGCTTGGATATCCTCATTGTTAAGATACATTTCAAAAACAAATGTCAAATATATATCGGAGCAGATTTTTATTTGCTGAGAAAATTTGTAATCCTCCTTTCCTTTATCGTTTTATGATTCCAATTATTTCAGCTATTTTCATGCTGCTTTTCAAATTATATCTTGACACGCATGGTGGATACAATATTTCAAAATGGTTGTCTCCCAGCAACGTCATCTCCAGGAAATGCATTCTTGTACTTTTTATCGGACGTTGATACTATTTGTAGCAGCCAGGATATACGGGACACGTTTCAGAGATACATTTGTCGAAAACTGGAAATCTTCAGTTTGAATATATTTACATATTATGGTTATGCAAGCAGCTTGGCAATTGTTGTGATTTAGTATTATTGTCAAGAATCAGATAAGCTGCTAGTTGAATATTTATATGACCTTTACGATGTTCATGGATTTTAAAGGAAAATTTTTATAAACCTTCCCAGTTGGTTAACCAAAGTATCCGAGGAACGTTGATCGATCGTTAATATTTCATTACATCAAGAAATTTTCTTTGGATGCCTTAATAAGAGCAGTTATGATGCCACTTGCTTCTGTTCTTCGTTTGCTTTATTAAACTCGTGGAAGTTTAATATTAACTTTGCCAGCCTTTTTTTTTTTTCTTCTCTCGGATAGTCGTTAACGATTTCATTAGATCCTCATTACGGGTAAGAAATCTTATCCGAAACGCCAACGTTATCCGCTGCCTGGTTTGTACCCATCAGTTCGCCCTCGTTAACAGTAACGATTTCCGACAGGAGAAGATAATTCGCCCTCGAACTTGGACAAATTACTCTGTAAAATATTACCACTTTTTCGATTTCCTCTTGTCAGCCTCCTACCTAAAAACACTTTCCTTCGGGCCGAACATTCCAGTTGCAAACTCAAGGAATTCCTGAGATACTTAAACTCCACTTAGAGCAGCGGGGACGAAGAAACTTTGTTCAAGTGCTTATCGTCCTCCTCCTTCTAGAAAACCATAAGAAAATTATCAACAGCGTACAAAAAAAAAAGATCGACAAGTGATACGTAAAAGAGATACGAATGTATGCAGGCAAAAGAAAAGAATTAATAAAAAAAAAAAAGAAAATTAAATACCTCAATCCGTCTGCTAAGAATTTTTTCCTCTCAATTACAGATGCGACGGTGTCGATTCTCTGGTCGCTTTTGTTCACATAGATGGAAAAATGGAGAAAATCGATTCCTTCTGCGGGACGACACTTCCCACTCCCCTCATGAGCAACGGACCCAGACTTCTTCTTGAATTTCGCGGAGTTACGTCATCCCGATACTCCAAGGGATTCAAAGCCACGTATTCCTTCACAGAAAGTGAGTAAAGTACCGAGAATTTTAGATACCTCAACTCAGGATTACTTATTCGTGAATTTTTTTTTACCATTTTACGAGATATCGGAATCCCCGCGCTATAAGAAACAAGATGGATTCGGCTATAAACTGGAAACCAATAAATACTTAATAATCTGAGAGAAAAAGAAAACTGAATTCAAGATAAACTTATACCACTGGTAACGGCGGAGTCATTTCTTTATCTTTTCTATTTACCCCGAATTATCATTTGCGTTCGATGTTACAGATTGACGGAGATTGGCTGATGAAAAAGTCATTTACGTTCTTTCCACTTCGGCGATTAAATCCGTTATAGATCTTAAAAATAAAAAGATACAACTTTGGTCGCAAGTAATGCAATTTCATGCAGGAACGAAAACTGCTTTTATTCCTCTCGGAATGTCCAACCGTATGAAATATTATTTGAACGCATTGTTAAGCCACAAATCATTTTATGCATTACGTATCTATCTGTATCGTACAAGATAAATGATACGTGATGCTGCACGAAATTAAGTTATCCGTACGCAACGATTCTCGTGGAGATCAAATCCCAACGTATATTACGACATACCAAACATTCCGATTTCACAGTATGGATCCAGTGTCAAAATTTCAATTTCCTTTAAATATTCTATCGCAATAGTCATACATCTTAGCCAGTGCCGTTTATCATATTGCTTGAGATTCGTTCCAGCATCCGACCCAATATTCAGCCCGTGCAAATACGTAACTCAAAAGAATTCGCTCTACGCATATGCACTAAAGATAAGAATACTCGAAAACGTTACGCTATAAAAAGTTTCTTCAAAAAAAAAATAATTCAAAAAATCGATGCGATTACAAACACCAACACTTTTCAAAATTTCTCTGAGAAAGTATTCGCATCAGACTGTCCGTCTCCAGTATCAATTCCCACGATTGGAACCAAAAGCTTTACAGCTGACACATTTTCCAAAAAAAAAAAATCCAAAAAAACCTATTTCCATGAGGATGATCGTATCGTAGGAGATCCAACTGACAAGCTGTTAAAAAGTTAAACCCTTTATAACGGAATTGAAAAAGTAGAAGCTTTTTTTCTCTTCGAGTATCTAAGATACAATAAGCAAAAATAAGATCCTAGTACCCATTGAATATCCTGTGTATCGTTTCTGTATCGGGTAACATTTTATGAGCAATAGATGTACTGCGAACATACATTATATATGGTCCCACCGATGTGTGTGTCTGCAATATATAGGCATATATCTGGGTAAAATATTACATTATGTAACAAGGTACTCGTACAGCACGTATTCCTCTTCTATCTATGGCGGCTATAGAGATACGGAGTAAACCCGTGGCGCAGTATCGCAGGAACTGCAGTGTGGAACATAAATTGCCAGAGCTCCTCGTGTGTATAGTTGAAAATTCTTCAACCGGTCGGGTATTATAAAAGTTCCTCGTGAAACTTTATCAATTTTACGAAATCGCCACGTGTACCGTGAGAAGTATACGCCCGTTGACTTCTTCATACAATTACTCGATCCGCCGAAAGAGCCAAAGGCGTTATGAGAAAGCTCCGAGTTTCGAACCGGCCGAAATATCCTCTTTAACGACTCCGAACGGTCGTTCGCGCTTCGTGAGTTCTCGACGAGCGGTAAAACTGTGAAGGATATATCTGAGAAACAAGGTAAAATTAAATATTAAAATTTTTTAATATTTTTCAACCACTGTCTATAATATTGACGGGTTCGAGATAGCCTTTGCAAAGGATAAATATGTATCGGGACTGGACACGGAATGTATTTTACCAAATTTGGGTAATTTTTGAAAATATTTCACTCGATGGTGTAGAGTGTATAGTTTAAAAAAAAAAAAAAGTCCTCGACCGAACCTTTTGATGTTTTCTACCGGGTGTAACAAGAATAAATAGAAACGGTTGGACTTTATTTGTCAACCGGATCGATGCTATGTACGATATTGGACGGAGAGTTCAATTGATACAGGAAAAACAAAGGATGGACAAAAATGTCCTGTCCGAAAATTGAGAATCTTGTTTGCCGACGCACAATAGATTTTACAATATCAAATAGTTCGATATCGTATCGAGCATTTTTATTGGCAATTAAATACGCGATACGCGTTTTAATGAGTCGCTTAATGATTTCGCTATCGGCATTTTTTATCTCCTTTTTTTTCTTTATGTTATCCAACGTCTATTATCTGTCCCGATAATATTTCCTTTACCTCGGTTTTTCTTCCTGTTCGTAACGACCACGTCGTGGGTAACCAAGATCTCAAAATCTTGCGATTTCCTGCAACATCATAGCGGAGTTTTATGCGTTGTGCAAACGAAGTGTGTTTTATCGCTTTTTGGATTTTTTTTTTTCATCCCCTTCTTCTTCTTCCTCTTCTTTATTCGTCCGTTTATACACACGTTTCTACACTTCACACGCGGCTGACCCAACTTTCGGTATAAATCATATACCGGAGCAACGTGGGAACCAAAAATCATTCCAAGTCAATAAACATATTTGGGTTTAACATAAATTTGGAATATTTTTGAAAATTCACTTTGGTATTAAATCAATCTCGAACTGGGGATGCAGCATCCGTTTCTGGACCATAATTCAAAAAACGATGCGATCGAGCACAAAAATACTTGTAAATCTAGGTAATACTTAGTGCCTGCGTTCACAGCGTTAATAACGAAACTCAAGAAAGTTTAATGTCAAGAAGCGGAATTGCACGACTCGGAGAGCCTAAGAAGCAGCGTTAATTATTTTCCCCTTTGCGGGTAAAATCTGATAAATTCATTTGCCTGAACTCGAGTTCCTTTGTGCGAGAAACAGTAAGCAGAAATACACTGGGTAAACAGCGGAAAATCTTCCGGCTGACATAACATCCGCCTTGCTAAGATAAATCGAGATTTAAATAGGATTAAAATTTTCCTAAAATCCCAATAAAATTTAAATAAAGTTCACGATCGATAGTCGCGAATAAATGAGAGAAAAAATATTTTACTTTTAAATAAAAGCACAATTTTAATATCTCACCTACTTACCGTAAAATCACGTAAGCCTTATGGAAATGCCGGTAATCGATTGATATTTTATCTGTAATTAAAGACAGTGTAAAAGTATAATGTAAATAAAAAAAAAAATAAATAAAATGTTCACAAATGGAATGTCGAAATATAAAAATTTATCCTACACCTAATAATAATCTGTTCGTAAATCAAATTCCTCGTAAACCCGTTAAATTATTTTTACTACCGGTGACGCTTTTACGACACATGGGAAAAGAAAGTAGATTCATATGTGTAACATGTTTTTTCGAAGGACGTTAGCTGCACGTCGAGACTCAATGTTCTCGTAAAACTTGAATAGGCGATTCCAGTGCGACAAAACACTTCGTAAAATTTCGAGTTTGGGAAATAACATTGGGGACTTAAAATTATCCATACTTTTGAAAAGTATCCGAAGATACTTCGTGTTTGATGCTTTAAAATTTTTACTCTGCACGCTCATTTCTCTTGATAGACATGTGTAACATGTGACTACATGAATAGATTCATATGTGTAACACGTTTTTTCGAAGGACGTTAGCTGCACGTCGAGACTCAATGTTCTCGTAAAACTTGAATAGGCGATTCCAGTGCGACAAAACACTTCGTAAAATTTCGAGTTTGGAAAATAATATTGGGATAAAATTATCGATACTTTTGAAAAGTATCCGAAGATACTTCGTGTTTGATGCTTTAAAATTTTTACTCTGCACGGTCATTTCTCTTGATACTGGATATAACGAACTTTGTAACTACACTGGCACTGGGACATTTTTAAACGTCAGTATCACGTTGAACTTTGTAATAAATGAATACTCGTTAAACCTGAGCGTTTCCGTGTAAAGAGTTTGCGAAAAATATTTGGCTGATGAATTATGCCATTTTCGGTGTGCTATAGTATTTTATAGTTTTCTGCGTTACATCGTATTCTTTATTGTACTATAGCGCTAATATATTTAAGTCAATTATTTTATTGCGTCGACGTTGCTTATCAATTCGCGAGCTTTAAAACGATACAATTTTACAGTCAGCTAAGGTTATAAAAATTTCACATTTTTCATGCCGATCGAATAGCCAAAAACGTATTTATTTCGCGCTACGATAGCAAATCATAAATCAGACTTCTCAAAGGGCAAATATATCACGGATTTATGATACAATATACGCAATTTATCGAGCATTAAACTAAACTCGCTTTCCAGCAGGTTCAATGATTTCCATTATATTCGCTGGCGGACGAATAATTTCGATATGAAAATATATGACGATTTCAATTTTTTTTTAATCCGCTTCGGATCTGCACGAGACCAGAAATAACGTTTGATACGAAAAAAATAAATCAAACCTAATAATACCACATTAACCTGAGTAATGATTTTGGACGTGTCAATCAGTACATTTTTTGCTTTACCAAAAATACTCCGGAAGCAAATTAAAAATAATAAATTATCACGTCGCCCAGTATATTAATCTCAAGTAATATCTTTTACAACGCATTAATAATCTTCTCGCCACAAACACTGTGTCTTAATTGAAAAGGAGGAAAGTACAGATAAACAAAGTGCATAATGAAACGTACTTAAGACAGTGAAAATGCATCTGGAAAATGCAGCGGTGACTTGGTAGATTTACAGGGTCGGATACTTTTTAAATAAATTCTTGCGTCCTTATACAGAGACCCCACTCGTAAAACGAGAAACTTATTGCACCAGGTTGAAAAGGATCTCAGGAACGAGCCAGAGTGCAACGAGTACGAAATCGCTATAGTAACTCTTGGACTAATTGTAAACTGCATCCCTGAAAGATATCAAATGATATTTTACTAAAAATCGTTATCAATTACAAAATCGAATATGGAAATTAACAGTAAGCGTTGTAGAGTTACGAGCCAGTTTTTTTTTATCTGAATTAATTGAATAAAATTGTTTTTCTTATCCAGTCATGCCAACCGGCCGTCGCAATGAAATAAAATATGCTTTCAGACTTTGGCATAACGACAGGACGACAACTGCCCGAATATCCCTGCGCCTTCGTCTTCAATAGCAACGAAACACGAAACGGTACCTTCGCATCGCCAAATTATCCAGGATTTTATCCGCGTGACACCGAGTGTTATTATTTCTTCCACGGTCAACCGGACGAAAGGGTTCATCTTCACTTCAACTACTTCGACGTCGAAGGAGTCTTACCGTAAGTTTACCCAAGGTTTCAGCAGCATCGCGTTCATTGTTCCCAGAGTTTCCTGTGTACCGGGTGACAATGTTTGGTAGCATTAAAAATTCACAAAGTAGTAGACGCTTATTGTTACTTTCATCAAGAGACCCAAAAAAGTAGTGCAGCAGCCTATCACAGTGTCCAAGGAATAATATAAGGTGAAAATCAAATAAAAATTCTGATATCAAGAATTTTCTATCAAAATATTCACAAGAGTACGAAAGACATTGTACATGGGGTACCTAAAATCTCAAGTCTTGAGATCAAATCTGATCGGCCCTTTTTCACGTACAATTACCTACTGTACAGCATCGGGAAATCAAACCGAAGCCCTGGTGGCTACTGAATCGATTAAACCAAGTCGAAGAGGGTTGACGTGGGTAAACGGGAGGCACGTTACAATTTCTTCCTTTTAAAGACATTGTAGCAACGAGGATAATTCGAATCCCTATAGGGATCTCGACGGAGATGCGCTTCGGAGTTATCATAAAGCGGAGACAAGCAATGCACAACTTCTGCTTCCGGTGTTGGATTGATTTTTTAAATTGGAACTTATTCAATTCGACCCATTGTTTTATGCTTTGATCTTAACCTTTGGTGAATTTCTTATTCGTTCATTTCGCGGTTAACGTTTCTTTCAAGTTCACAAATATTCTTTGCTTCAGAGCCTTTTATGTGATTCCCAACTTTTGTATCTGTGTGTATATTGAATCTGATCGGGGATGACGTATAGCGAATAATTGATGTCAGAACTTGATCCGTCGGTTCCCCCAGTGACAGAAGGTCCAAATCGTCCAAATATCAATTATCTCAGCCTCTACGTTACGCGAGTAAAGTTTCAGGTCTGACGTGACATTACGAAAATTTTGATTGGAATAATTTCTTCGGGATCAGAAACGTTTGACTGTGGAAATAAGATTATGAAAATGACGAAGAAGAGGAGAACCGTCAAAATTCTATACAAGATTTATCGTTACCACTTGCTTTCAAGACTATACGAAAAGAGAATCCAATGACTGGGAAGAGCACTGAATCATAAATATAAAAAAATAATTGAGCATAATAACATAAAATTGGATATTCAATAATTCCCATAAATCCTCTACACACACATACATATATATCTTCTGACTGATCGATATACATCTATTATTCTCGAAATCTGTATAATGGCTGTAGCTCACGCAAAGTAACAATAGAACGCATACGTGGTCAGTTCTAACTAGACATACATAGGTATAGTATAGTATATACCTAGTGTTGAAAATGTACAACCTCAGTGCGTATATATGGTGTACATAAATTTGTAAGAAAAACAGAGTAAAACCATGTGCAGAATAATATATTAATAATAAAATGGGATGCTGCGAAGTGGTACCAGAATCCGGGATACAGAGCGATTCAGGTGCGACGTGATTACCGGTTAAGAAAAGGTACAGGACGTTACAGCGCAGCTGCACGTACGTACATGGTACGTATATGACGGGAGTTATGTACGGAATACCCAAGATTGGATTACTTATGGAACTGCCACTCGAGGGCCATGAAAGCAATTTATGACTTACTCCGGGACAGTCATACGTGGAATACCTTGTAGAGGAGAATCCTTTAAGATTTTCTGGATGCAGCTTCCAGGATTGAATGACCGATTATGTCCTTTTTTCCAATTTCCATTGAATGGAGAATCGAACGTGAGAAAGAGAGTTTAAATTTCCGAGCGCCGGATTCTCTAGCTCCTGGTGACTTATTATGGATGAACTCGATGAATTTTCAAAATTCATTGCTCATCCTTCTGAGATGAACGGAGAGGAACAGGATGTTTCGGGATACGATCTGGAAGTGGAAGAAAAATATAAAAATATATTTTTGGAATATAAAAGAAAAATTACTGGGGACTTTTGGTTATTAATTTTTTGTAATAAACGTCATCGTGGAATCAATATGCTCTGTTAAGGCGACATGTCTGTGTGTCATTGAAAAAAAAAATAAAATAAAAATATGTAATTCGAATCCTTTTGATTTTACAGATGCGAAGCAGTGTCGGCTAGCGATTTTGTCGAATTTTCGAATTACATGGGCAAAGACCGGAAGTACTCGAGACACTGTGGACAACTTAAAGAATTCGACGTAGAGAGCGACCGGAAGTTCTTTCGTGTGACGTTCAAAAGTAACGACAGGTTAGACGGGACTGGTTTCAACGCAAGTTACGTGTTTCTCGACGAGGAGGACAATTACACGGTGAAGACGCCATTGAGCAACGCAACGACGTGGACGGGTAAGACATTCGATCCTAACCGCGGGTAAAGATATTGCGTGAGAATCCGACAGGGAGGGGATAATAAGTTAGCGAAAGGGCTACGTGCAGATTCGCACAGCATCACTCTGGTCCAGAACGTGCACAAAGTCACGTTGGTCCCTATAGGGACATAGAAAGCAATGAGAACAGTGCTATTCGATTACTTGTTATTTTTGTTAATAAAATAATCTCGAAAAACAAAGATTTCAACCCTTTCTTCTCTACTTGCAATAAAGTACAAGTACGTTACGTGATTGATATTTGCCTATTGGTTCATATCGAATAAGTCGATCAAATCGTGTCTTCCGCCGTCCCTAAATTAAATCCCATCCAAAGGGACAGTTACTGGTTCTATCTCAATGCTCCAGGGATATCGAATGACCTGAATTCGGAAGAATTTTCTCATTGAGCCTTTTGTACCATATTCTATTCAGCCATCGATAAGCGAAGGGAGTTTCGCCACGAGAATTTAATATAGATCCGACATATTTGTCGACGGTCACATATGACGTATCAACACTGTCACAAGGAATCACTGCTATACTGCACAAAGTATACGTATTTGTCAAGTCTTATATTTGATCTACAATTTTGTTTGTCAAAAATTTCAAAAGTCTTGCAAACGAAGCTTCGCTCCGTATGACAAACAGAATCTTTATTTTGCCAAAAAATCATTTTTTTTCGCCAAAGCATCTCGATCACCCGTCAGCAGGTTGACACAAAGAATCCTGTACGAGATCATTGACCGCCGTTATACGGGGATAAACATGAGAAATAATTTTGCTTTCAAAAATAAAAATCGGTTACCCACCAGGAAATTTTATAAGGCGTCTGCGATATCCACATCGTATTTTCCACGCGTTAAAACACAGGGCGACGTCTTTTAATGATTTTGTCATTGGAGAACGTCTGATGTCTAGTCGTACTTCCGGTAAGATAATAGGGATGACTGTTGATGATCTGTAAAAAAAAAAAAAGAAATAAATGAGGTAGGAAAAATGTCACGTTGTAAGAGAATAACCAGTGAAATAAATCCACGAGGAAAATACACTCGCAATAGCTACGGGACACGAGTCGCGAAATTATGCGCGAAACTTGTTAAAATGTCAAAGGAAATATATAGTTTGAGTTTTTAAAATACATAATACATCATGGCCCAATTTTATAACAGTTTCTACCTATCTATATGCACTGCACAACCCGTGGCGTATTTCGACGTAACGCAGTTACAGTTTACCTTTGAAAAAGTTCATAAAAGTCGGATACTTATCAAGTAGCAATACGAAAAAGTAAATTTTCAATTTTTCTTTCATTTTTTTCTTTCTTTCTAGGAAGCAAACACTGCTTTATTTACTCTCGACTCTCTGCGACGCTAATTTTCTTCTCTGCCAAAGTTTTGCTTAAACTCAATAGCGAGATTGATGTGGCGAATATTTTTCTGCATATTTGTTATTTGTACAGCCAATAAAAGTCAATAATATTCAGCAATCCTGACATTAATATTCATACTATTTTCTTGCGAAAAATATTCGCGTATTTTTCAGTGATTGAATTCCGGGGAATTAAAACCATGCTAACTGCACATCCTGCATACCTTACTTAATTTTCAAATAACAGTGAATTTATTACTGCAACAATAAAATTTTGCAGTCGCGAAAATTTTTTAGCAATATTAGTTCTTCTATTTTACCACTGTAATAAATTCTTGCAAAGTTGTAAATAATCCAATTAGTAGAATCGCGAGATCAACAGGTAACCAAATTGAAGGGAGTGACTGAAAGCTTTACCTTGATTAAGAAAAGCAGTTAATCAGAGTCTAATTAATATTAATAATTAATAGTAGGACAAAAATAATTATTGCTATTATACGTCCAAATTTTAATTCGTCATCTCAAGATTATTAAGCCGCACGTCTATAGTGGAAGCCTCAGTCGTTCGACTGGCGTCAAATATTAAACTACAGGGTGTCAATTTTGACAGTGAATCTCCAATAAAACTTTAATCCTAAAAACACAACAATGAAACGAATCTAGATTCCTTGAGTTATCAGTCAGATTAGTTGAAAACCATAATAACAAAGCTAGTTGAGAAAACCGATAAGAAGATCGATAAGGCAAGAACTATCGGACAAATAAATTCTAGAAACAATGATAGTTTCCCAAGAATATTATCGTAGCAAGAAAAGTAAATGCTCAATATTACAAGCTTACTTCGGGTAGTTTCAAGTTAGAATACACATAGAAAGTTCGCAACACGATTCTGTTGATTGTGGTTATAAAATCAAATCTCTCATGAGAGTTTCGGTTAAATTATCATAATCCAAAACTCGCGGGAATTAACATCGCGAATCACGAATATCATCCGAAACACATCCTTGGAGCTACGAGATAACTTAGTAACGTTGAACTTTGATACGAGATCACGTTACACCGAAACACAGCCCATATCGGTTTGCGCCATTATGAACTTGCCTAGGGTTGATATTTAATGACAGGCAGGACCCCTCAGCGAGAAGTAGATTCGAGCGTAGATTTCTGAAAAGTCAGTAATCTGCAGTCATTAAGCGAAATTAGATATTATAACGCATTTGGAAGCTCAAGATAAATTTTCATACATTAGCTAAGCCTACTTAATTAATTTTGATGCTTTTTACTGTACAGTATTACAGGAGAACATTAAGCCATGTAAAACGTACGTTATCTCACGTTAACCAAATAACCAAGTGGAAGGACAGAATACGTCAGAACCTTTAATGTCAATGTCAAATTATAATGGCAAGTCTGACGTGTCTGATGGAGTCCAATGGCAGCTTGTTATTTTAAAGACAAATATTTACCGTTAGATAGCGCACATGTGCGTAGCCACACACGTTATACACGAGTATGGATTTTTTTTCTTCTTTTGTTTCAGCTTCCCAGATTCTTCTACTCTTCGCCATTTGCCTTTTGCTCGGCTAGTTTTTCAAGTGGAACGTGGATGCTGCAGGAACAGCGTCGCTTCGAGTGGTCTGGTTGCTCGATTCGCAAGGAACTTTGTCCACGTTATCGTCTGGAATCATTCAAAGCGGCAACGTTAAGTCCTTCAATCGTATATGACGTAGGACGTACGAGAGAGACGTCCTAGATATATTTTCTTCAATGGAATTGTCAAAGGAATATTTCTCACTGATATTATCGTGTTATCATCGCTGAAATACTTGTAAATTCATCTTCATTCTATCAGGTCGTTGATCTTAGGAGATTCGTTCGTAACAGCGATTGACGGACGCATATTTTATGTGAAGTGGTGGAAGGGGACACATTTAAAAAAAAAAATAGAAAAAAAAGACAAAGTCAATGGAATCCTAACACTAGCTAATTACTCCTCGTGATAACTAACGTCTATGCGACTGCGATGCGTTTTGTTCTTATCAGAAGTGCGAGAATCAATGATAACTCAAATTCAAACTTTTTTTTCTTATGCTGACAAAGCTTAAGAATGAACGTACCGATATCTATGTGTGCCAATCGAAGAGTAATAATTCAAAAAAAAAAAAGATTGTAGATCAAAGGTGAACCGAATTTGATGAACGATCGATTCAATTTGTTGTACTGATTTTAATAATTAATCGATGACGTCACAATATCTCATAGGGTAATGACAGTTTTCATATTTCTCTAAAGGAATTGCATAATCGCTGTAAACGTGAAAAAGAAGAATTTGAGAGACAATTGGGGCACTTCCGGCTGTGCAGTGGTAGGATCCTCTTCGTCGCGCAATTTACTTTCCTGCCGAAATCGAATTTAATAAGTCATCCAGAAGAAAAATGGCGACGTTGGACACAAGTCGCAACACCTTTTTGGCTTTGAGCCACCGTCTGAAATGGGTTTTTGTCTCTGGCAGCCGGAAGCGTATCAGAAATTTTCTTGGAAAATTCAAGTCCAACACGAATCATAAATTACAGCTGTTACGAGTGAACGCAGCCATTAGGATTCTCCTGAACGTCAGGCAATTATAACGTGGAACCTGATCCTTTTTGTACCTCCGTCATTTCCGTTTCAAAAATCCTCGATAGAAACGAAGAACATCTGACAGTTAAACGGTAAATCTGTAGACACGAGGCACGAAGTACGAAAAAATATTTGCTTCTTCAAAATGAACCTCAATATCGACACCCTAAACCGGTGACTATTTGAAATTAGAGCGAAATCGTACGATTTCGAATTCAATAATCGCCATTATTCATTCTCTTCGTTATTCGATAAAGTCATTAGTAGATAAATAAAAGTATCGTTACACGAACCTTCGTTGAACGAAAGTTTTTTAAAAAAAAAATCTCTTGCACACTTTTTCAAATTTACGTTGCTTCGCGTTCATCTAAAATCGCAGCAATTCATTTTTCACGAGAACTTATCTCCTTCGTTACTGAATAAAAAATTCCGTTTCTCATCTCGCGAGACGTAATTCATATTAAAAAAGAAAGAAAAGAAAAGAAATTAAAAAAAAATAAACAGCCACGTTACTTTGTAATATGCTGAACATCGAAAATACCGATAATAAAAATTACAAACGCGACGCAACAGTCGACGCCCACGTCGAGGAGAACGAGTCATTTTAAAAAGGAATAAAAAAAAAAAGAAAAATGTAAAAATTCTCCACTAACGATGCGTAGTGAAAATTGTATTGATAAAAAGAGAAACGGCGATTACGAACTCAATATCAAATGGTGTATCTATAAAATTTAAATAGTTATACTATTGTCGTGTAACGTTAGACCATTGTGAATATTTTTAATAGGTTTATAATCCGTTGATAATTTAACCCAAATCAATAGTCGATTTATAAGACGAGTCGAGTAATTTCTCGTAGTACATAAGATGCGCGTGAGAATGAGTGGATAGAACGAATGAAAAAAAAAAAGAAAAAAAAAGAAAAAAGATTTATACGTGCGATCGGTGACCACTAACGTTTACTGCTATTTATATGTTATTAATATAAAAGAAAGAAAACGATAAGAGATAAGAGAGAAAATACCATACCACTAAGTTGTATACCTAAATTAGCACTGTGCGAAATACCTATGTATATCTATCACATTGTAAATACTATTACTATTATTTAAATCGAACTGCTGTCGCTAACGAATTGTCATACCGTCATTCCGTACCAGCTATAATAACTCACGTATTAACGTTGCCATCAGAAAGTCGTAAAAGGCAAGCGGACAGAAGGAACAGAGGAAAGAGTTTGCTAAAGTTTGGCGCACCAGCCATTTTTACAAAGAGAAATGTTCCTTGCCGATGGCCGATCCATTTTCTCTTGGGAGTTTAAATCGATCGGGCCGTTCTCTATGAGCGATTTGTGATAAATGACAAACGTCAGGCAATACCAGTTAAACTACGTGAGCTATGTCCGTTTATTACTTTCCGATTGCTTCGTACGAACGGTCGAGCAAAGCATTAGGGGCGACCCAGTTGCAAGTTCCTGAGCCCTGAAAACTTAATCGCTCTGCCGTGTTTTAACGGCGCCTTTAAGTTTTCAAAGTTGCCTCCGGGACGCCCCAGACTTTCCCTCGCGGTTAAAAGTATCCGAAAGGCATCGCAGTCGTGACGCGAACAATAAGATTTCTTGATCGATTCGCGAACTGCGATATCCGCTTTTCGCGGATGTATTTTCTTATTCAGTTTTGAGGCTCTTGCCTAATCATCTCATAAGTTACTCGAATGTAATACAATCATCATTAGCATACTAATAAAATTAACCGTACGAATTCAGAAATCCTACCTGCCTTCTTTACTTTCACGAAAACCATTGATCCGGCTAACCGTTATGCATGCGGACGGAAATTTCCGTTGGGCAATTTCAAAAAGAAGCAAAAGGAGAGAATAATGCAGAATATTTGCAACGACAATTTTCGCATTAGATCGCACGAATGGTTGCTCTGGGTGACGCGTGAAAAATTCACGAGCAATGTAATTTCACAATAATTCAACCCTTTCTCCGACCTCCTATAAAAATTGACATTTCGACTGAACACGAAATTTACGGACTGACCCGAGCCTCGATTTTCGACGGTTCGACGAATTTATTGAGTAAATTGAAGGGAAGGACAAAACAATCGGTAAAATATATAAATGACCACGATCCATCGACTAGAATTCATAGAGACACGATACAGATTATATCTTTGAGATTACAGAAACAATTTTACCTTAATCCAATCACAGCAGTACAGCATTTGTCGATTCATCAAATAATCCAACACTTCAACAATCGCAAACAAATGAAATTTCCATAAATTATTATAATCAAACGCGACGCTTCGAAAAGACGCAACAATTCAACTGGCAAATTACCCAGAAGCTCTCGATTCAAAGTTACAGCGCCCTCGCGTAGACTTTTAAAAGCTGCCGTTACTCGAATCAAACGAGCGACTCAATAAGCGCGCCAAATAAAATAAATAATTTACCACAAAGTGGAAATAGCTAAAAAAAAATAACGTTAAATAATTATAGTAGGAATTTACGTATACGAATTCACAATTATATAAGTTCCCTACGGAGACACATCCGTAATGTAATTCACACCTGCCGCTTAAAAGTGAAGGTACAAGGACGTGGCGCCCCCTCGGCAACGTTCGGCCATTCTCGCACATTCTCGGGAATTTCGAGCTCGAGGCATGCTCGCTCGTAACTTCTTCGATTCTTCCCACACGCTGGACCCTACTCTTTGACAAAACTCGTGGCGAGAGTAGGATAGCGAGCAGCGTGCCAGTCAGACAGGCTGACAACTAGGCGGCAATCGAGGCTGAAAGGAAGAAGGCGGCGTGGTGGCCGAGTAGTCTAGAACTCCGACGAAAAGACGTTAAATCGCGCAGTCGCGCGCAATTCCAGCAGTGGGAGGGAGGTGTTCGGTGCGAGCTGCCAGTTCGCGAGCGAGATGTTCTTTCTACACAGATCTATATTGTGAGTACAAATTTTTATTTATACTACGTGTACAGAGTGCGCGTATACCGCTCGAAGGCGAATCCGTGAGACTTTGCTTAGACCCTTTTGCCAATTTCGAATTCGAACCTTCCTGCATGGAAACTCACGTAACCTCCCATTGCCGCAATGCAGGGCTCGAAATAGGAACACCAGACCCCGATCGATACGAGGGCAACCTGAGCCACAGTTTTGTGGGACGTTGCCAAACTCATGATCCATTTCGGCATTTCCGTCATCCTGGCTCGATAACCTCGAGAACCTAGGACAACCTATTCTTCAGCTGTTTTTGTTACCTGCTTTCGTCTGTGCCTTGTCCAGCCATGGTTTCTTTCTTACGAATTTCTAAATGCTCGACGTTACGAAAACGCTGTCAAAATTTCCTCCACTCATCGGATGCCTGATTTAACTGCTGAAATACTACACTTTGTTGATAGTAGCTCTTAGTCGGAATATTATTTTACTCGTTCTGTTCATTCTCGTTAATTCCTCGCTAACCGCTCGCTGCACTGTCTTCCTTTGTAATGCTTCCGTAATAATTTCATTATCAAACGTAAGATGCACATAGATTATTTTTATCGATATGACAGATTCGTTTCGTTATGCGTTACGTAAAAATTACTGACTGCCTCCGTTTCCTTCGCATTACTCACTATTTCTAATATTATTGATTCGATCACTGGACTGCGGTTACGAAATGTATTACATTATCACGTATTTCGAAGGTGAGAATTGTCCGTTTCTCGTCTTGTATTATTTGTCAGAGCCACAAAAATTAGGCACGCCAACCCGTGTGCGTCATACGTTATATGATCAGTATCAATATATACACACGTGAAACCACGTGTCAGTTGACATATCTGAAACATTAAATAAAAATAATTATTGCAGACCTTTGATCATCAAGATCGCATAAAATATGTAGAAACGTGTCTACCACATATGTCATCAGTTCTTTGACAGTTCTTTTGTCTGAATGATCAACAACGAATCGCGCACGATTTCTAAAATCGAAACAGCTACACTTGCACCGTCTAGAAATTAATAATTTTTGTTAATTTACTTCCGCATTTAATTAACATTTTTAATCCTAACGTACCGTACACGTGTTATCTTATGACATTCAGAATGAATTGATAACTGACTTTAATAATAAGATTTATCTTATAATTCGGCACGGTATTGTATTCGATTAACTCGTCATTCTTACACAAATATATAATTAAATGTCATCTGCAATAATTAAACTTGGCAGATGTGGAAATATCGATTTCCGTTTTCATCGTAAAATTTATGTTTTTGACATATCCAGTGATTAGTACGTCAATCAGCGTCCATCCTTGGATCAATCAGCAATATACCCAGTGTGTCAATAGATAAAATCAAGGCTACTACTCTTTGAATGTTTCATCTGGGATCCTTATATCAGTCCGTGAGAAAATAGAACTGATACTGAATCTTCGATAAGAACGTTATATCCCTTTCAGAGTTAGCAGCTGATAAAATCAGTATCTGATAAAAAAAGAATCCGATAATAAGATGCACATCAAAAATATATAATTGACAACAATGGTACAAGCTTCGCGATGTCTCAATATAGATATTTAAATGTGCAATATGAAATCCAATCGATGGCAGATGGTTTTTCTAATTGCCATGGTAACGTTATCTTTTTCATTAGTTCTGCTCGTCATTTTCCTTATCTGTCTAAAAGCAATTTAACAAAATCAATGTCACTTGCCCATAGAAGACGACAGTGATTTTCGTTAAAAAATTCAATAATTAATACTTTAATTATGCACAATTATTTGTACTGTAATAATTATTTGTATAATCAACAGCTGACTCGCTTTATAGAATGAATGGAGGTCATTTCATAGTATACATATATACCTGTATATACCCATAATACGTCACGCTCATCAAATCGCTCAAAGGGAATGAGGAAATTGCAATGAACAAGGCTAATCTGCACTCGACGATGATCCTGTCCTCATAATGATCAATTGGGGCGCAGGAATCATTAATATCGATCAAAAGATACCCATGAAATAACCCTGGCAATCAGTCGCCACGTCGATGATCATCGAAGCACAAAGCGGTTCGGCTTAAGTAAATCGCAGCGTTGAAAATCGATGCACGAATTTGAGAAAAAAAAACGGTGAAGAAAAATAATCCTTGAAGAATTAACCTTGATCTCGCTACGGTCCCGTACCATCGTTCACTTGGTCTCGTAACAGTTGGTATCCTTTCTTTTTTTTTTTTTAATTACTTTTTAACATCTTTTTTTCTCAATGATTAAACGTGCCGTTATTAGTTTTAGGCTCTGTCATCGTTTTCACGTCACTCGACGTACTTCAGCTGTCACGTGCAAGAAACTGAGGAAATTAAAGAAAAATTCATGCCTGACAACTACATAAGATTTAACGTCTTTTCATTGTTTTTTTTTTTGTCACTGGCGTTCTGCCATCGATGCAAGAATAGACTGTCCTGCCTTCGCGCACCGGCGAACTTCAGGTGCATTGCGTAAACTTTAAAAACTAAATAATCTCAAGGAAACGGATTGTGAAGACTGTCGAGGTTTAGGGATTTGAAAATGCGGAACCAGCTGGCAGACGATGTTCCTCGATTCGGTCTCTCTGTACCAAAATAGAATGAACGTCAGTCTGGCTTACTTAGCGGTTTTCGTATTTCGCGCAGCCATCTCTTTTTCCTGTACGTAACTAACCCGATAATGCGATTGTGAATAGAGCCTAAATTCTTATCAGAATCTTATATTACGTCAAAGTCGATGATTCGGTAAATTCATTGTATTATGGATCTAGTTAACTTCGTGATAAGGAACGTGTGAAATTGTCGAGTTATCAATCTGTACGTGGCAAATGAGAACGGGAATAATTATTGTTATGACCGTGAAAAAAATTTTTCGTGGAAACCAAAATTTTCTTAAATCTATTTGACGTAGCTGTACTTACCGCGTATATGTAATTTGCGTATAGTCGATTTGTTATCTCTTTATCAAGACGCGTAATTGATTTTCCAACTTCGATGTTATCCGTTAAGTTCAATATCTTCGCTCGATATCGTCAAGGTTGGAAATGATTTGCGGCTATAAAATTAATACGCGATTGTGATACGTTCAAGTTCAGTAATTCGAAGCTCTCGTGACATTCGAGCACATGGCGACAAATTGGCAGCCGTTGGCAGTTGGCGGACTTTCGATGTCTCTTAAATGTAATTATAAAATTCGGTTCGTTAACCTCAGTAACGAGGATAATCGCGCGACAAGAGAGGTTAAAACCTTAACGCGCTACGAGTTTACAGCTAACCGAGCGAATCGAAATTGAAGAAATTAATTTTTTTTCAATCACTAATAAACTGGAAATTTATTTCTTGTCAATGTTCTAGGCCGATCAGCAATCGAGTTCTTGGTTAGAGTCACGAGTTCACGTGTGATGTCGCAAGACTATATGGTTAGGTGTGTTAATACAAATTTTCTGAATTCGCGGTACTGACACATCTTTACAGCATTGTCAAATTCTTCGTATGGGATCACTTTTCACATGCGGATGTGTAACCTAACGCGGCGGACGCCCACAAGGTCATTTTTTTTTTCTCGCTGTTAAAACCATGCACCATGGCGCTTTTTTTATCGTATCATTTACTGCTGCTAGTTGCGGGCAATTTTCGAAATCTATTTTTATTGTTGCTTGAATGGACGTAAATATGATAATTGCACATAATGAAATTTGAGTAACTAGAGCTACGTAGCTGCTACTGGTTTTCACCGACTCGATTGTTCCCGGAATTAATAATGCCCACCGACCAAGGCCGTTTATAATCCGCTGGATGAAAACGTGCGTGCTGGGAAATTCTCACGCATGTACGCACGGCCGTTTGCTAATAGCAATTCGGGCGAGTGACGTGGTCCTTATCTATTGTTGTCACTGAAAAGTGTTTTTGTGAAATAGTCACTGGCACACTGGTGATAATGATACTTGAAACTCTGAATAAATTTTGACGAACTGCTTTATTAAATTTTAAAGATCTAGAGTGTTCACGCGGAGATCGATAATTTTTAATTAATCTTATTAGCTATAATTCGTAGACTCGCTGAACGATAGGCTTGTGGGTTGTTAATGTCGTTCGTGAGACGTAATTATTTTTTTGAACAATCGTAAAATTTTATAGTGTTAAGATACTTTAACGACTATTTGAAAATTTTTGTTAATTCTTTTTATCGATTTTGGAGCTACCGTTTATCTTCGTGCTGTCTGTCCTTGGTTTTTATTGTATGCTATAGTATAGCGGAGTCTAGAATCATAAATACAGTAACACGACGATGACTATGATCCATTCAAGCATGAAACAAACACTCGATATTCCGATATGGGAGCTGATCGATATTCATGCCATTCTTAGCATAGCTTTTTTATCGTGAAAGCAGAGGAAAAGTTTATAACCCTTTTTTTTTGCAATTTTACGTTTATCCGCAATGAGCAGATATAACATAGAATACGTTGGAGGTTGCCTAAAAAAAAATTACAGAATCATTCATTCAAATGTCCGACTAAGGAACAAAAATTGAAACTGTACGTGTGAATTATTGCAATCGTAGCTTATGTCATTAATTCTGTTGTAATTTAATAATCCAAGAATTGCCAGGGCAAATGTAACCACGTGAACTGGATCCTTAATAAGCCAAGCGAATTTCTTGTCCACAGACCATCCTGCAGCAGAAATGGATTCGGGACCTGGACGCGGGTGCTGCCTCCTTCGCATCCTGCATTCAAGGACATTCAGCAAAGGGAGATTCACGAAGTAGCCGGTGACGTAGTACCCATTAATATGGTAAAGGGTATCGGTCATCTCAGAGATCCACGACTGAACAAGGTCTGCCTAATCCAGTGGTACCAATTGACGAATCTATTATAGAAACTGAATGTGCTCGAATGCCTAATGTACTATTTTTTTTTCAGGGTCTGGCCTTCACGTTACACGAACGGATCTCCCTTGGAATTCATGGGCTTCAGCCGCCTAGATTTAAGACGCAAGAGGAACAGCTGGCTCTCTGCAAAGCGTCCGTAATGAAATACACAGAAGATTTGAACCGATATCTCTACCTCGTGGAACTTCAGGTAACGCGTGTCTGCCAAGCACAAAACAAAACAAAAAAAAAGCTCAAAGTTTCCTCCGACACGTTAACGTGACGCGACTCGGGAAACGCAAGCGAATACGTATTCGTTAGGTAACTGGATTGTTCGACGGCAGGAAAGAAACGAACGGTTGTTCTTCCGTCTGCTGAGCGAGAACATCGAGCAAATGATGCCGATCGTCTACACGCCCACAGTCGGACTTGCCTGTCAGAAGTTCGGTGTCATCTATCGAAGGCCGCGCGGTCTCTTTATTACCATATACGACAAGGGCCACATTTATGAAATCCTTAATAATTGGTTAGTACCCACGAAAGATCCACTGTGAAATCGAAAAAAAGTACCTACCACATTCTACCTTGCGTTTTCCTATACCACCCTCGCAAGGCCTGAACAAGCTGTGCGCGCCATCTGTGTCACGGATGGCGAACGTATTTTGGGTCTCGGCGATCTTGGAGCTTGCGGCATGGGAATTCCTGTTGGGAAACTGGCCCTTTACACTGCTCTAGCTGGCATTAAGCCCCATCAGTGTTTACCGATTACTATTGACGTTGGTACCAACAACGAGACACTCAGGAACGATCCGCATTACATTGGTTTGAACAAGCCCAGGAGTCAGGGTGCTGAATACGATGAGCTTATCGATGAGTTCATGGCTGCCTGTGTCAAGAAATATGGGCAGAATGTTCTTATCCAAGTAAGACTTTATATTGAGTTTCAACTATTGGGAAGGATTTATTGATGTGGTTGGGCTGCGGGAGAATGTATAATGATTTTTGTACCTTTGTGCTTCTAGTTCGAAGACTTTGGAAATCACAATGCTTTCCGTTTTCTTGATAAGTATCGTGACAAGTACTGTACTTTTAATGATGACATTCAAGGTACCGCTGCTGTCGCTGTGGCAGGTATCCTTGCTTCTAAGAGAATCACTAACAGGAAGATGTCAGATAATAAGTTTGTCTTCTTGGGAGCCGGAGAAGTACGTGCTCTGTACAAATTATTTCTGTTACCACTTTGTTTACGTATTTTGTGTTTAATATCTTTTTAATTTAAAAATAGGCTGCTATCGGAATAGCAGATCTCTGTGTCAAAGCATTGGAAGCTGATGGCTGTACCGAACAAGAGGCAAGAGATAATATCTGGATGATGGATATCGATGGTCTCCTTGTAAAGGATCGTCCAGAAGGTCATCTGGAAGGACACAAAGTCTGGTACGCAAAGAATCACAAAGTCATGAAGAACCTTATCGATGTTGTCAGAGAAGTGAAGCCTACGGTGCTGATTGGTAAGTCTCCCTCGACACTTAAATAATCAGTGATTTCTTTCTAAAGTCAAATTATTTCCACAGGAGCGTCAGCAGCTGCAGGAGCTTTCACACCGGAGGTTCTGAAGGAGATGGCAAAGAACAACAAAAGACCTTTGATCTTTGCTTTGAGTAATCCTACAAGCAAGGCTGAATGTACTGCCCAACAGGCGTACGATCACACTGACGTAAGTTTAATCACTCTGTCCTTAAAGCTAATAAAAGTAATGTCTCCTCTTCTAATCTCATCGATCATAAACCTTCAGGGCAGATGTATCTTCTCATCCGGTTCCCCGTTCGGCGAAGTTCATTACAATGGAAAAACTTACAGACCAGGACAAGGAAATAACGCATACATCTTCCCGGGTATCGCTTTAGGCGTTATCGGTACCGGCTGCCACCATATCACGGAAGAACTCTTCCTGATATCAGCCCAGGCTGTCGCGGATCACGTCACGGACGAAGATCTTGATCGCGGCAGTGTGTATCCGCCGCTGAACATTATTCGCGAGTGCTCCATCGATATCGCCTGCAGAATCGCCGATTATGCTTACAAACAAAGTAAGTTAATGGCGTCTGACTCTCATATGAATAATTTGAATTCGAGCCAGCATCCAACTTTACGCGGTTTAAATCCAAGCTCTTCTTCGCGATCTTTACGTCCTGATTCACGACTCTTTCGACAGATGGCTTAGCCAGCGAGTATCCGGAGCCAAAGGACAAAAGGAAGTTTATCATGAGCAAAATGTACGATGCTAATTATGGCAGTCCACTGCCTAATTTCTACGATTGGCCGGGCGATTCTGCCAAGCCTCGCATTCTTCCAGAACAGTAAGTAAAACTCATCGTTGAACGTGTTATCCCCTTATACTGTTAGAACTTGTACTTTTTATTAGTGGGACGTTGGTACATTAAGTAGGCACGATTTTACGTTATATTAGCTGTAGCTACAATTAGATAATCAGCAGTATTAGAGATCGTATCGTTGCTTAGATTCTAATTCGATAATTGTATTTGCGGGGACTTCTAGGGTTTTTTTTTTTTTTTTTCTTATTTCTTTTGATTAATCATTTATGCACGTCAGTCGATTCCTGTCACACCACTGTCATTGAATTCCAGACATATTATTGGCAGAACACAGACAGCATGCCGTTCTTTAGCATTTCTTTAATTAGCAAGTTATCGCTTTCTTTAAATATTCATTCTTTATGCAACATTTATTTTTTATCGTTTCGATCGAACGTCCTCCTCGTCACACGTCACTCCATGCTACCAATGTTCCACAATGACGTAATCCCTTAATCCCATTACTCCAGTTACTCGTAATACTATTAATTTTCGCAATTCGTACAAACGGGACGCTATTTGCGAGGTTTGCCGTGTACGAATGAAATTATCCCAAAATTTGCTCAAGCTTGACTAATCTTTTTTCAGAGCCGCTTTACAGATCCGTCATGATTTGAAACACCTGTAATGAAATTCACCGGCTGGTAATTCCCATTAGTATAATTCTTAAAGTTAACGACACGTGTTGTGTCGCCATAAAAAAAAAAAAAAATTCATTGGCAAAAAATACAATCGCGGTCGATACTCGCGATTCATTAGACATAAGAAATTTCGTCTCCTGCGCTAGACTCTGCTCGTAATTTATTATATAAAAAAGATTGTTCGCGGCTCACGAGAAACGATCGATCGATTCGATCGTTTCGGACAAGAAGAAGAAAGCAAAGCAATACAGAGGAATAATTTATATTTTTAATATCTTCTCGAACGTGCGATAAAAATTTTCAAAGTGGCGCTTTTTAGGTACAAATTTGTTTCTTCGCGGTTTGCTCGACACTCGCAAGAGATAGGCCGTAAGGCTGATAAGGGGGACCCGAGACACGCGTAACGGGGAATATTTTGATCGTACAAAATTTTCATCGTCAATTATCTCTTCCGCCCATTAACGGATTTTATCCGTAAACGCGAGGTTTGGCCTTCACAGATATTTCAAATTGCGACGATGCTTTGGCGGTGTGTCTACCCTTTCTACAAGAATTACCGAACTCTTCCAGTGTGTTCAGGCTATTCGGCTGGACGGCGAGGCGCCTTCCGACAGGTTTACGCGCTAAACCCATGTAATATCCTAAAGACCTATATCCTGTCCAGAAAGTGAACCCTTGACCTTCAAAATTAATATATCCAGGTGAAACGATCCCAAACTCCAGAGACACGCGGTATTACGTGCACGCTTTTTTTTCCAACCCACGTAATTATACTTTACTTTGCAATATTTTCTATGAGTATTGTCGATCGTTTTTTATAAGTTTATTTTTCCTTTTCTTTTTTTTTTTTTCCTTTTTCATTAGAAGCCTCCGCCACACAAGTAATGCGTATATTTCGAATGATCCATCGAGAAAGTCCCATTTTAAAGTCTACACCAATTTTTTTTTGGTGTTCATCGATAACGATATATCGACAATCATTGCCAAACTTAACAATGAAAATTCCCCGGGTCTTGCATGCAACAGGGTGATGCTTGAGAACCCATTAAAATAAAGCACATGATTAATATCACTCGTTTGAAATGTCTGTAGTTTTCAAGTGCGAAAGAAGTTTGAAAATTTGGTATTGTGACGGTCTGGCGAAAAAAAAAAACAATTATCGATCGAGCCTCTGACGAATCTTTCAAAAATTCAAAAATCAGCTATACTTCTTTTCTATAAACGTGAACTTTATTTCATTCGAAGCAATTGAATTAACCGTCTTATCGTTGGTCAGACCGTCAACGATAACAATGGTACAGACTTATCACTAACCGTGTTCTTCTCCCAACAGATTATGACGTGTTGGCGAGTCTAAAGACAAGACGTCCACTCACACGCGCGTTAATTAGACTAAATTCGTGGGTTTACAAATTGCAATGTTTCGAGAGAGAAAAAGAAAGAAAAAAAAGAGAGAGAGATGATACGATTAAAGCCACGCGTTAGGAATAAATATCTAGCTACAATGTAAGTGTTATCAAGATCGCGTATCGATACTGTACTTATTTATTGTTAATTTAAAGTACTGCCTATGTAATTTCATCCAAATGAGCTGTAATCGTGGGAGCCTGGTGCTCCGTCTCATATATATATACACACACACACACACACACATATAAATATGTGTTATATCATTTAATGATAATCGTAATGCTAAAAGATCGTTGCCTCGATACGATTAATTAATTTAATTTTCAAAATCTACATCCATTAATTTCTTCGTCCATTCGCACGACTGCACACAGTACGAGTTGCAATTAATATTGTGCGTACAGATCGAGCATTTACCCTTTAAAAAAAAGAAGGTATCATATTTCGGGAACGTTTATTATCATATTATTTATCAAAGGAAAGTATGTAGGGTACGTAGGAGAGCTTAACGAATTATTAGTTGCAAAATGATTTTAGGACCTTTTAGAATGACTCGGTATTCTAGGAGAGGAATGAATTATTGTGCCCCGTTTATGGGAACTACGCGAACAGTATGAGGAACGTATTATTTTCTATAAATGTTATTTGGTAACTGCGACGAGAGAGGTTGGCAGTTTGTGATTGGAGTATTGTAACAGCAGTATTTTTTGTACGTATTGTTGTCGAAGCGCATCCCTGTACTGTAGTAAGTAAAGTGATAAAGAAAACATAAACTGTACTGAAAAATTTATCAAATTGTTCCTATTGTCTAATCAAATAACGAGGAATAACCGAAGACATCGAATGGACTTGAATTTACTGCCATGTCAGACACTACGAAAGGTTTCAATTAATTTTTTTTTTTTTTTTTTTTTTTTCTTTGAAATGCAGTACAGATCGATTGATCGTGTTAATATCGGTACGCCATATGAAAGTACGTAAAAAAAAAGTATCATCGAATGAAATTCGTTGATTAGAAAGTTTGTTGCTGAACTTCTAAATAAATGTTATAACATTCAAAATGAATATCGAACAGCATTTACTGAGGTTTGATTTATTAAGAATTCCTATTCCATTCCTCATCGATATTGTACTTATTGCTTTGGCATCCTGCGATGGTTATTAAGAGCTGGTGGCTTTGTTATATGGTGAGTTTCGTGATGGCTGGTAAGATAGTTTAAATCTATAAAAAATGGATACACCATTTTTCTGAACATTTTGTATTTCGATAAACAAAGCTTTACGAACGTAATATTCTCAGCTATGTACAGAAATATAAAAACACTTGAGACGCACGCCGTGATCACATTCTCTCGCTCTTCGACTCTCTCATTGAAGTAGCGTGAATTATTAATTAGCGATGCAGCAACGTGGCATTTCCATACCGAGCGAAAGCGCTGCACTGTACCTTAATATAAAGGTTTCAATTGAACAATCTATATGATTTTCAATATAAAACTGTCGACTGTAAAGTTCTCATGATCGATGCAAATGCTTTGAACCATTTCACAAATTAACACAGGAACCATTTAATGTTAGTGTTTATTAGGCACTGTCATCGGAAAGATTATTTGGATCAAAGTCTATATCGTCTTCATCATCTTCGTCATCCAAGTCCAAGTCATCCAGGTGTTGAAACAAACTCTCATCGACCTTTACAGGATCACCTATCGAAGTTAAAAATAATGTAAGATGTGGAAGAACAATCGTAGGAGCTGAGTAACACATACCATCCTCCAAAAATTTGAGATCGGACTGATCCAATGTTTTATCTGTCATAAAGAGTTCTCTCCCCGTTAATTTCTTTCCTTCTTTCTCTGCTACTTCTCTTCGCTTCGTGTGACCCATTTGCTCATCAAACTTCTCTTTCCAACTTAAAAATGTTTCTACTGTAACCCTTGTGCCTTCGAATCTTTTCTGTAATGCAATAATATGTATCTATGCAGACTGTGCGCATAATATATGCGATGCTATAAAATAATGGTAGTAGGCTTACCAATTCTGCTTCTTCTTCTTCTCTCAATTTACGTGCAGCTTTCTCTTCTCTTTGTAATTTTACTCTGTCCCATTGTACATTTAACCACTCCTGAGCTGCGCTAACCAATGTGAATACCATAACCATGCCTAAGTTTTCATTAATTTGTTCAGCAAGATGATCCTTTAATTTTTTCTCATCTCCTTCTTCAAAATTCTCTTGTTCCTCTATGAATATATTTAGAGGTTCATCAGGATATTTAGGGGTGTACACAAATTCCAATCTACAAGCCAGACCATTATTAGTTTCTGGTTCGTACTCCTCTGACTTTATTGGTATTGCAAATTTATGGAATGGTTCTGTTGTTAAGACTGCAAATGAATAATAAAACATTTATTCAAATAGACTAAATAATTGAAATATTATGAAATAAAGCTGCTTTTACAGGATGATAATTGTCGTGCCACATTTTCAAAATAACACTGCAACAATGGGTCTACAAAGTATATTTTAAAAAAATGAATGAGCATGTGGAAATTCTCATTTCCGCACAAAATTCAAATTAAAAATACATGAAACCATGTGTTACACTAATGCGAAACGAGGATTTGCATAAAATATACAGGTTATGTCAAAATTTAATTAATAGTTGCACTAACTTTCTAATTCTCCACAATATATCGACTCGAGAGCTTCAATCTCATTATTTTGCTCCTCTTTGTAATCCATTTTATTTTATAAAAATTTTATTGTTAAAATTTTTCTATTCTTACACCTTTGAACAAAACACACCTCTCGTACCTTTAAACTGGTAAATTATAGGTATACAGTGCTACCAACGAATTCTAGGGAAAATACAAAAATTATACAAAATCATAGAACATACAACAATCATGATTGTCGTCTTTTCTCATTTTTATAGCTAAATCTTCTTCGCCGCTTATGAGCAGAATTGATGATGATCATCCCCATTGACATATTTATAAATTTTATTTAGAGTTAGCTACATTTAACTATAATACAATAATCACTTAGACATATTTAAATATAACATCCTCTTTCGATGCTACTGTTTGCAATTCCAACTTAACAGGACATTGTAACCAATAGCTAAGAAGTTCTTCGCTATATCCTATCAGAAAGTACATCTTCCTCTGAGCCAAAGAACGCTGTACAAGTCCAGCGATCCTAATAATATTATGCTGTCTCTTAATAATTATATCGCTTACAAATAGTGCATGCCACGTTCCAGTCATAAAACGACGTATAAAAATATCTTCTACTGCAGTTTCTCCCGGTCTGTTTCCACCCGTCACATTTGCTGAGAAGAAAATATAATGACAGACACTTATGAGTATACATCTTACAAGACAAATATAAATTCTTACAAGTATTCCAGGAATTCCATGTTTTACGATGAGCAATGTAATGAGGAGGATTAGCCATTTCATACGTAAGTGCTTTAGTTCGACGTGGAGTAGCTCTGTGCCGACCAGCCTGGGTTTTACTTACAACTGCTGTGACATGAAGGTATCGTTGCTGACATAATTGTTGAGTCGTTTGCATTATCTAAATCGAAATATTAAAAAATCTATTTCATTGACATAATAAAAGCAGGTCACTCAGATCCTCAGGTTAGCTTTCATCAACTCTCATAATTTCGACAAACGTTCCACTTACAGCACGCATATTCCCAGCCAGAGCCATCTTATGTATTTCTATATTTTTTGCTTCTCGTTGAATAATGTCTTCTCGTTTTCATGAAATAAATTTAAAGCAATTACTAACAACATGAAAATCCTCTACACTTGTCCATGGCTTATACGATTCACAAGATATGCGACGAGCAAGAATAACTCAGAGATGCGCAGGGAGATGCACAAACGCTACGGTTTTAGGCGATACCAAAAGCATGGCGCTAAATCGTAGAGGCGAGTCGGGGTCCGTCGGGAAGTCAGCGCGGGAAAATAAAAATATATATGTTTATATGCCTAAAAAATCGCTCCATATGTTTCCGTAATTGTTCCGCTGATACTATGCAATGATTAATAAATATACATTAAAACAGAAAATTTTTATTTTTATTGAAATTCCAAATAACCAAGCAGTTAGATAATATTACACGAAATTCATTAAATACGTGTTGCTACACGTAGCTGCATTGAAATTTCTACAGCTTAAAAAATCATCAACAAGCAAAGCCCATTGACAACATTATATATTGACTCCAATACTCCAAAATCATAATCTCCCCGAACAATGATACCATTAACGAGAAAAGAAGTAAAAGAAAAAGAATAATACTTTTAAAAAAGCATTTAATCTTCATTCGCGACGTTTCTGCGAACGACGTGTTAATAAGATGCAACAACAAGCCGTAAACGATCGGTGAAACGTTTGATGCTAAAAAGAACGGAAGTTATAGCATCCAACGTAAACGCTCCAAAATCATCTAAAAAGCAGAATGCCAGTAAGATACCTTCGATAGCCGATAAGACAACAAAATTTTTAACTGGAGAAAGCGAAAGGAGAGCAATGAAATAAGACGCCTAGAAGATACCTAGATAAACCGCGTAAGCGCACAGGCATATAACTCTACTAACAATAAGACTAAATGTATATCTCTATATCTATAGCTACCTAGTTAAACAGACAGGTTCAGGATTAAAAAAAACGCGCAACTGCGCATGCGCACAGAGCAGACAGCTGGTAGTTGCGCTGTCTTTGCGCTGCGGCGTGCGCGTTCCGTGCGCGTTTCGTGCGCGTTTCGTGCTGTCCGGTGCTGTCCGGTGCTGTCCTTTCGGAGCTGGAGGCGCACATGTGGAAGCGCAGAAGGTCGGGATGGCCGGGATAGAGAGACAGAGAGAGAGAGAGAGAAAGACAAATATAAGGTAAAAGGTATGAGGTCAATAGAGACAGCAGGATGAGACTCGAAGAATAATCGGGGACGGAGATCGTGGAGAATAGAGAAAAGGAGAAAGAGAACCCAGTGGTTTCTGGTGCGTAGACGGAGGAGACTCCGTCGGTCGGCAGCGGCAGGAGGAGAAGGTTGTCGGCGAAGGTTTGTTGTGCTGGAGGGAAGGAAGGAAAAGGGGATGAAGGGGAGAGGAAACCTTCGTGCTAATACGTTGGTTGCCTGGTTGGAGGGGCGCGAGCGAAAAGTCTGACTCTCCGGCGGTCTGGTTGATTCCGGCAGCAGCAGTGTGCGCCGTGACGTGACAATGGCAGTAGTCGTAATCGCTGCACGGTGGTTTCTATTGAGCAGCTGATCGACCCCGACGACTACTGCCAACAAAAATCAACCCTTATATTTATTCAACCCCTTCGTGTATAAATACCCAGTCGTCAATGCTGATAATCGAGTCGTAGAGCGGCTGGCGCGTTTATGTCGTGATCGTATTTAAAAACGGCCGTTGATATCGTTGGTGTCTGTTTTGTGCGTGCGCGGACGTGTCTGAAGGTGAAATTTTCAAAAAAATAAATAAATGTGTCTCAGCCATGCCCGTGCGGAAGTACAGAAGGGATACCAGCGAAGTAAGCTGCTGCCTCAAGTACGTCATCTTTGGATTTAACGTCATGTTTTGGGTGAGTGGTGCTCTTTTATTATTTATTGTCTTTATTAATAACTGTCGTGATGCGCGTTGCGGGATTCTTAGGGATACGACGCTGTTTTTCGTAGCACTGTAAATTTTTCGTGTTTTTCTTCACCATTTTTGTCTTCTTTATGGTTTTACTTTGATAGCTTCGGCACAACTTATAGGTTGGGGTAGGTAGTACGTGGAGCGACGTGTCAAGTTTTATTTTATTTATGGGGATCATGTAGGACGCTTTAAAATCGTTTGAACTTCGACTCGAAGTGAAGCTTGTGCTATATTTTTTTTTTTCAAAATTCAAGGAGTAATTCTTTGCTTACTTCGAATGCCCATGAAAATTTGGGAATACGTAACATCGACTTGGTGCATCATCTGTTCGGTCAAAACAAAGGACATTTTTTATAAAGAGAGTCAATGGGCCTGCAGTACTTTCCTTTATGTATCAACGTCTTCGGCCTAAATAAACGTGTAACTTGAATTTAAACACCAAAGTTTTCCTTACTTCTTAATGAAAATTGCGGCCAGATAAGCACGTTCGGATAAAATTTCGTGCACGCGGCGCGAGCTGCACTCTAAATGCAAATTGATAAGCGTCCCAATTTTCATGAAATTTAATTCACTAATATTTCGTACGAGTTACTTTTCAACCTGCACATTTTCACGAGCTGTCATTCCTACCGTCGTAACGCAGTGATATCGATCGCTGGCGAACGGAATAACAAAACTTACGAGGAATCGACCAAACTGTAGCTAAACGCAATAGAAAAAATTCAAAAGCAAACGCAAACCTCTGCGTATGCGTACTGTGTATCGCTCGTGGATCGTACCAATCGGAAACGTTTCTTTAGGATTTCTTATTATTTCTTTCTTGGCTGATCACGAAATACAGTTTTGGTAAACGTATCTGTGTAACGGTTTACCATTAAAAAGTCGATATTTCGAGGACGTTTAGTGGACCGAATTGCGAGAGACCGTATCCGGGGGTTCTTGTTATTTTCAATAGAACCATAAATCGTTACAAAATGCTTGATATGTTTTTACGTTATATGGGAAAACCCAGTGAGACTATATATATGTGTATATATGTATGTGTATATATATATATATATATCACTCTGTGTATTACATAAGAAAACGTCTAAACGTCGGAAGCAGAAAATTCTTTCCGAACAAATATAAATCGGCGTTCAGAAAGTTTTCCCAAAGTCAATTTCAACGTTATTTCGTAAATTTGAAATATTTCCGTTGTCACGTTTGTCATTCGCGAACTTGGACATTCGGGTGCGACTGACGAAACGAGGAAATGAAAATATCCTTGAATGTTACAAAAATATTTTCAACTGCTTCGTATACATATGTTGTTATTGATCTCGCGTTGTTTCAAATGTTTATATTCCACGTTGGATAAACGTCGCTTCAGTTACTGATTTTTAAAATAACGATTCAATTTAATAACGAAGATACTTTTGATCATGATTTTTGGAAATATAAACGTCACGTGCATTATTATTATTCGGATACTCATAAATTACAGATCGGATTCGCGCTTGCTCGAATAGAAGATTTTTCTGATCGACCTGTAATCAGTCCCTTGAATATTTTCCCAAGAATCCCTAATTCCTCCTCTCGCGTCTGAAAGAATCTAGAAACCTTTATAAAATGTATAATAAATATTGAAAAAAAAAAGAAGTCCTTGCGTCAGTGACGTAAGTCAAGAACGTAAATGACGCAATTGAGATAAAGTTAACGATTCTTCAACAGTCGGAAAGATATTCGTTAAGCGAGTGAAAAATAAAATTTTCCTTTTGTATCCATAAGGAGGTTTTCCAAAATATGTCAAAATTTATTTTTTAGTGTCCTCCGTTCGGTCTGTCGTATCTTTCGACGATCTGCTCTACCTGTATACCCAGATCTCCGTACAGAGAGAGAGAACGAATAAAGCGTAAGAGTAAGAGCAGCGTGTAAAAGCATTAGCTCCTTCCATACGGTCCATCCTAGGAGAAATAATAAAATTGGCTGCTCCCAGGAAAATGGAAGCTCCGTAACAATGTCGAATCTCTTTGGAATTTGTGACTCGAACCAAATCCATTGGCCACGCTTTCTACATGGTTGAGTTCAAACAGATGATTGGCCTTGTCCATTGGGAGGACTGGCGATCATTATACAGACCTGCTACTGTAAAGAGTAATGCACGCTACTGTTTTACACGATATTCCCATATCACGCATGTGACCATAGAAGCGCGTAGGGGTGTATTATACTATAGTAAATGTATACGCATACAGTACCGTGCTACGAACTCAAGTGCGATACTATCCTTTATAAAAACATTGGCCAACCTGCATTATGGGATCTTCGTGCAGAAGACGTGTTTTCCTTTTTATAATTTCTCTTCTCTCTCTTTCTCTCTCTGTTCGTCTATATTTGTATCTTTCTTCCGTCTCTTTGACGTTTAAAACTCCGTTTCGTAAAAGTTATCTTTCAAAACCGGTTTTCGCATTCTGTGTCACCCAGAACCGTATGGACGCCATGTACGGAATCCTCGTGCAGGAATTGAATGGGCGGCAATTCCAGAGAGACGAGAGGCGCAGCGTCACGGATCGTGACTCACGAGAATATTTCACGTTTACGTGCGAGGTGGAAAAATGGCGGAAAGCCTTTATTTTTACGAAAAAAAAGGACCAAAGAGACTGGGATTCTTAAGTAAGGTCAGCGTCGGTCCTGTTACGGGAGAAAAGTGTTCGGAAGTGTTGCGATAGAAATGACGGGGCAAACTTTCTAACCGAAAGTACGTGACCTCGGGAAAGAAAGTTCCTTTTCTTGTTTTCTTGATTTTTTTTGCCAAAGGTCACGCAAAAAGGGGAGATTCTTCCCGGGCAATCGAATTCACGTCACTTTTCATTGATTCGCTCGAGCTTGCATTTTTCATGGGTTTAACTTAGTTCCCTTATCACTGCGGTTACGCCGAGAGACTAGTAACTTTTCCCTGCGCTTTACCTCCTTCGTATCGCTGATAATAAATAAACTTGTCAATGGCCGTTTTACCTGGAAATACGTATTTCACGAATACGTTAAATTCAAAGGTACCAGGAACTTAACGGGAGCCGAGCGAGACGTATCTTTAAAACGAATTGATTTATCTTCCTGCCGAATTGGCGTCTCTTGAAAATCTCATAGAAAGTGAATGATCATTCGAAAATGAGACTAGTAACGTTTGTTTGCGCTTTACCTCGTTCGTATTGCTGATAACAAATAACCTTATCAATGGCCGTTTTACCTGAAAATACGTGTTTCACGAATACGTAAAATTCAAAGGTACCAGGAACTTAACGGGAGTCAAGCGGACGTATCTTTAAAACGAATTGCTTCATCTTCATGCTGAATTAGCGTCTCTTGGAAATCTCATAGAAAGCGAATGATCATTCGAAAACGTTCTTAACGGTACTTGACGTCTCTCAAGACTTCTTTCGATGTGTATAAAAACCGGTTTTGGTTTTTCGCTTATCACTTTCTTCTAAAGAAGAAATTTACACTCCGTCACTCCGATCGCATGACCGAACGGCCGCGTCTTCTCGACGGGTCCGTAGTTAAGATTCGTTACGAAAATTGCATCGACGCAGACGCGAAATCGAAAACTAACGGTTTTGTGCCGATGACGCTGACGATTCCGTTATCACCGTCGGCGTCATTCTTATTAAAAAGCCATTAGTCCGGTAGCTTCCCGGAAGCTTTTAGAAGATTACTCTCTCGCCATCGGGAATGACCTCGGTTAGAAGCTGCTTTGGCAAGTTCGCCATCGGCCAAGTTATAACGGGGAGGCAAGTCGAAAGGGACCTCAAAGCGAAATCAGCTATTTTGTACCTTGCCAAAGCTTATGAAGGTATATGGTAATACGCGTGTATATATATATATATATATTTGTATCGGTATCGAGGGAAAATTTCTTATCAGTGTATATAGAGTGATTTCTTTCTTAGATTCATAGAAACGTAACCGTTGGCTACTGGCTGGATATCCTAACCCAGACCGAACGCACGTTCGGTCTGTTTTGCGGGAGGCTCGGTCCGCTGCACACGAAAGGGAATTACCATTCTTTCGTTTTCAGCCATTTCTGAATCTCGAGGTCGAACCACGTCGAGCGGAAGAATCGAAATGACGTAACTTTTCTGCGGTGCAATTCAATTTGCCATTTCGTGTTAGAATCGTGTACGGGAACGATGTTTAGGAATATTTTTCTCAGGTTTATTTTTTTTCAAAATCACAAGTTCTTTTTTTTTTCTTCTAAGCATTGTCTCGGGTCATTTTAAACTGCACGGGAGTGGTGGGTCGTGCGATTTTTTTTTTTTTTTTCTTTTGTAACTCGGCTCCCTACCTGTCGCCTTTATTAAAGGAGTTTCGTGACTTTTCCACGCGAAATTTATGAACCTTCCCACGACTCCTCGTAGACGCGTCCAGGACTTTGCGGATGTTCTCATATCTGTAGGACTGTACGGCGGCTTCGCACACGTGCAGCCTCCTTCGCTCACCGATCCCTCCGTAAACTTCCAACGGCGGTAGCTTAATATTAATATAGTTTGAGCAAAGGTACTCTTTGTGTTTCGACCATCTTACGGATAAGTTTACCGTGAGAAACGAAGGAGCTTCGTCAGTGAGAGAGAGAGAGAGAGAGAGAGAGAGAGAGAGAGAGAGAGAGAGAAAAAAGAGAGAGAGAGAGAGAGAGAGAGAGAGAGAGAGATTGCCCACGGTCGTGTACTACCTCTGGAATATCCAGTAGCAAAACTCTTTGATGTAGTACATAGTCGAGACGCTACTCGTATTTCCCCATCTTGATTTCACCGTGAAAATTCCTGAAAAACGTTTTTACGCCAACTCCTCTCCCGTCTTGGATTTTAGGTATAAGGCCGGCACATTGCGTAACGCACATACGTACTCCAATCCTTAACGTACCTCAGCGGATACATGGACGCGAGTCATCCTTATTCGTGTTAATCGAATATGGGTCGAGTTAAAAAAAAAAATTCTTTATTTTTATTATACCCGCGAGCTTAAGAACATACTTTTCGAGTATTATACCAATCTTGTGGATGTTTGTTTTGACTGTACGTCAGTTACGTCCGTTCCACTGTATGCTGGAGCCGAACGATCTTATTATTATTCCTGTAGCGATGGGGGAATCCCCGTCTCCTCTCTCCCTGTCTCCTCCTCTCAAGTATTACCTATTACCGACTGTTCCGAATTGCGTCTGTTGCTAAAGTTGTTTTTTTTTTTCCCGAAAACTGTACTTGCGAACTTTCTGAAAGCTCGAGCGTATTGCGCAAGGGCGCGGAGAAAAGGAGGTTGTCGAGGATACACATAAATATACATATATATGTATAGTCGGAGCTTTCCACCGGCAATGGTTTACCAAGCCCCCGAGGATGTCTCGTACAGCCATATACGAAGCAGCAAGCGCCACCCCCACAGATATCCTTAAAGGGGATAAATAATGAGGCTGAATTCAAGTACTGCTCTTTGTCCTGAACTTTGACGCCATTCGTTATCACTTTATCACTTAACTCTGCCTGTTTGTCTCTTGACGCATCGTCCGAGCCGCGGGGGGGTAAATACTTTTTTTTATTTTCTTTTACTCTTAAAATTTTTACCCTCGACCCAGGGCCATTCTTTTTAATGATTATTTAAATTAGCATATTTCCTAATTAATTGCAGCGCTCAAGGGTCAGTCTTTGCAGAGATTTTTTTTTTTTTTTTGGAATCGTAGGTAATTTTTTGGCCGCCCCTACGGGACAGTCGGGTAATTAAAAATGGTGTACTTGATAAAATTGAATTTTGCGCTCGCGCGAAACATTTACTCGTGCACTTTTTGTTTTTGTATTTTTTTTTTTTTCTTTTCTTTTTCATAACGCGTACCCACTGTCGCGTGCAGTGAAAAAAAATTAGATCACGCCATAAAGCGCGTTACTGCGCGTCATAAAGGAAACGTAACAAATTGAAAGCATAAAACGTGGATTGAAAAAGTCGACGGAACATTTCGAAACAATGGTCCATAAAGTTAACGCGGTTTGGCCCTATTATTCGTGGCGGCGACAGTGCGATTTAGGCAGCCAAGTGTGCTTAGGATGCGCCTCCTGGTCTACGCAAGTATCGAAAACCGAAAGCTTCCTGGTCCACGTATACGTCACGTTCAACTACACTGCAGGCGTATAGGGAGAGACTAGCGATAAAGTACGTGGGCTAAAGGCGGGTTTCCTGGCATCGCCGGCCAATAATCGAAAAGACTACTACACATTTCGCTGGCTGGACTATGACCCACATTCCTTGAGAATATATCGATATATATATATATATACCTATACAAAAGTGGTAGGAAAATCGCATCTTCAGATCGGCGAATTTAGTCGTCGAAAATGGAGCGAATTTTCTCGTGTTTCAAAAAAATGTGGTCGGGCGACAATAATATTAAAAATGATTAATTTCGACCAATCGCGCCATGCGCGTCAACCTACTCTTCGGCGTGTATTCCATATTAGACGAGTCACTCGGTCGATCCGCTTTCTAAGCATTGCGCAATTCGTTCACTGTTAATGGTATCCCCGTTATAACGGTAATTATATATATATTTATATGTGTGTGTAATTACGTCATACAGGAAGTATTTTATTTTTTTAGTGTATTACTTTATTTTTTTTTTTTCTTCATTGTCAAAGTCCGTCCTACGAGCGTGACCTTCGTACTCTGTACCAGGTTACGTTATGGCTTTCTAGGGATTTTTTTTCAATGCACCGTACATGACGGTTCGTTGGCTTTTTTTTTTTTATTTGTTCCAGTCCAACTTTTTCGGTTCGCGACTTGTTCCGAACCACTCGATGCTTATCCGAAATTACGGGGACACGTTTAGTAGTAAAACGTAGAGCCGCGGAACAGTCGTGGTTTACAGTGGTTTACCCGGCGTTTGTCTGCCGACTCTCCGCACCCGTGACCGCGACCGCCGCAAATTAACTAAATGCTCTTTATTGCATTACGACGACTTCTGATATTACGCTTCTAATTCTATTGCCGTAGCTGCAGTTTCTATGTACGAATGCACGCGCCCACATGTGTGTGTGTGTGTGTGTGTATGTATATATATTTATGTAGGAATCCGCGCTACTGCGGAATTTCCTGACACTTTCGCAAGAGACACGTTCGCGTTCGTAATTTTGGACAATTACGAGAGTAATTGTGAACTGCCGTACGGAGACAATTAAATATCGCATTATCCGATCTCCTCCCGTTAGGCTGATGCTGCAGAGATAATTGAGCGTGAAACGGAAAAATCTTTTTTTTTTCTTTTCATTCACTCTGTACACTACGTTATTAAAACTCTGCTTTACGGCGTTAACTGCGAGATGCTTAACGAAGCTTGTTTTTCAATTTTATCATCGCTTTTTTTTTCTTTTTTTTTAAGAGGTTGTTTATCCAAACTTTGCGTTTTGGTATGTTCGTAAAACGTTAACCACGTGGAGGCAATTAAGTGTCTCGCGGTGCGCAAAAAGAAGTGAGACTGGATGCCACGAATTTGCAGGAAGTAAGAAAATACGTATATAAAAAAAAAAATTGAGCTGCTTATAAAACTAAATAATTGATCAATGACAATAATTGATTTTTTCAATTACTTTCATTGTTGCATATATTAATGATCTATACAACTGGTTGTCTTAGCGTTTTTCTCAGGTATCAGATTGTCACTGTGTCGAGATCCCTGCAATTTTTTCGTCAGCTTTCCCTACGAAGACGAATGACAAAATACGTACAGGCTGAGTTAAAAGTTTCTGACGTCTGACGCGTCTTTCTCGCAGCTGTGCGAATCCGCTGAAACTTCTCGCATTGTCAAATCTGATTTCCCGACGAGCCAGACTTCGGGAAAAGCAGTCAACTTGGCTATTGGCTGGTATTGGAGCGTAATGCGAATATTGATGAAAAGATTTTCTCTCGAAAGTTGGTATAGGACTTGAAAGTGATAGAAAGCGAGAGACGGAGACAGCGGAAACGAGGGAGAAAATAAGGCAGTGAATGAGTAGGAAAAATAAATTTGAGTAGGAGGGTGGGGGTGGGGGGGGGAGGCGTGGGGGAATAATTAGTCGATGATTTATCACGTGGAAACGGCGTGTCTTCGTTCATTCGTAACGAAGTAATTTATTGTTTAAAAAAAAAAAAAAAACGAAAAATTATTCGTCAAAGCTTCCGAAAAGCACCGACATCTGTAAAGTGAAGCTGCGCAACCGTCGTGAAAATTTATGATGAATCGCAGGACGATCATCAATCTGCAATGTTTTTCGTGCTGTTGACTTTTCGCCGGGAAATCTCTGCTTTCTTTAATTAATCGTCTTTGCTTAATTTCTCCTGAAGTCCACTGTCGTTGCTGATCGTTGAATATTGTATGTAAATTATTCATCTATATACTCGTATAATAATCCTTGTGTCACTGCAGCGTCACCGACGACCGTACGAATTATCTGCGATCCTGAAAAGAAAAGTTGACAGGCGGATAATCCTCGCGGCAAAAAGCCGAACTCTTTTCCACAGAGAGGAGAACGAATTTATATTTATTTCAGGCTGCAAACGCGCACCAGGTGTTTGCACGAGGCTGTCCAGAACGACAGGAGGAAAAAGGGCGCGGGGTTCGATGACCCTTTGAGCACGTGAGTCATCGGCGCAGCAGACGCACAGAGCTACGTGGACACGCGTGCACGAAGTCCCGATCTTTCCGGCAACCGGAAAATCTCATGAAGCTGATTATTCAGCGCCTCCGTGCAAATGCGCTCCTGTCGTTGATAAGAATTAAAAAGGATCGTCGACGTATAATAAAATAATTTCGTGCAAAAAGCTCGTCCGCGCGATACCTCTAAGATTTTTAAATAATTTTTTACGTAACCGCACAGAACCTTGATCGCACGTGGCTTGGTTTAGATTTTTATTCAGAATTATAGGAAAAAAATTTCAAGTCTTACCTAACCTCAAATTACCATCCCGTGTATCATGGGAGGAGCCACCGGTTATACAAGCAAAACTGGTAAAACGTAATTGCGTGAGAGCGTCGGGTTGGGTTCTGGTTCTGGGGTTGAGGGGCTGACAGGAAGTTGACTCGAACGCATCCTGTTGCTGCCTTGTCAAAATTTATCGTCTTGTCGCTGTCGCCGCCATTGCGAAGCATGCTTTACCTGTGCGATCGACCATTGCAGGCTCGCCTTAAAGGGAGACTCATAAATTATGCTTTATACGTGATCCGCATAAGCGACCCTTCACGTGACGTATTTTTTACAAGTGGTCGGGGTCGTGTCGCTCTTGGGTTGCATTCGTTGAACTGTGGGTAGACCTTTAGTTATCGTTGAATCGTAACGACGCGAAGTCGTTACTTTAATGCGATGACCTCGTGACACGTGGACCAGGCTTTAACCTCAAATCGAAGGTAATTAAAAGAATTGTATAAATTCCGAAATGGAGTTTCATTAGGAGTCAGCTCGAAGATGGGGCATCCGCGAGATCTTGGCACTCCCATCGATTGGCAGGGTTTTTTTTTGGGGTCGGGAAGATTGACCCTTTGGAAGGGTCACGAGGAAGAGGAACATGATTTGAGGTTCTGGCGAAGGGAGGAAAGTGACGTGAACGGTATCTGGGACGGGAGGGAGGGGAGAGACGAAGAATTTCATTTCGCTCCCGATGCAGGAGAACGATTTACGCCGGATGAACAAAGGATGCTGTGGGAGTCTTCTGAGCCTGGAGCATTCTTGGTTAACTTGTTGCTATAGATTTCGAACTGGGTTATTATTATACGCTTATCCAACTTCCATTATTACTTGATCCCATTGTCTCTCTACGAACTTCCTGCCGCTTACTGTGGGGCTGGATAAACTAATTTTCACGGATCGTTAAGGCGCTCATGGAAATCATTTTTGGGTTTTATGTTTCGTCGTTGGCTCTAATTTTCTGTATGGTCATGATGGGGAACACTGATAAGCCTGGTGAGGGGGGCTGTTCGCGTTGACTGAGGATGATGAACCAGTTAGTTGTCCTGGTGGAGGTTCGACCTGACGTGCGGGCGACGCGGAGGATGCGGACCGGTGGTCTTGGCCCCAAGAGGCCTCGAACATTCGACAAGGCTGAAGTCATCGGAGTTGAGTAGTTGTTGAGTACTATGGAAATGTGCACCGGGGTCGGGGGGTCATTCGCCTCCACGATCAAGTGGGTGTCTGATTTCGGGCGGGAGGTCGAGGTCGTTCGGTACCCGAAGAGCTTAGAGAAAAGCTGGATGGGACCCACGTGGCTGGTTTCATACCTATAGGAACTGTCAAAGTACGGGGAACCTGCGTGCCTGGTCTCCCCCAGTGTATCTTTATTGACGCTGGAATCACATATGGTAAATAATTTATTACCGGTAATCGAGATCGAAATCGCTCGATCAGCATTAATGAATATTTAATATTTTTTTTTCGAGACTCGAACGTTTTTTAAATAATTTAGAAACTTTATCGTGAATTTTTTATCGCTGCGCTTGGCACTGTTTGCTATCGGCGTATTAATTAACGTATATTTCGAGAGAAGTGCATAAACTATTGTCGAATTTATTTTCGTATTAACTAACCTTAATCTGCCGTGATCCTCGACTCTGTAAATATCTGCTCTATCCGCGTATTGATATCCTTGCGTCCCCTCGAGTCTATGATTACGAAGTATATATATATATCTGTGTGTATATATATATATATATTGGCTATATATTCTTTCCCCATGAAGCCGGACATCGCGTTTCATCATTACCGCCACTCCGAAAGCTCGTATTCGTACACCCGGAAGAAATTTCCTCTTGAGCTTTTCACGCACGACCCATTATATTCCTGAGGGTGAGAAAAGGGATGATGATAAATATAAGAGAACGCGAAAGATGAGGAAGTGGAGAGAAGGGGGGGGGAGGAGTGTGGCAAAAAAATCAGATGGATACGAACAAGGGATGAAATTGCGTCTCGACGAATGAAAAAAGATGAAGGATCTTTCCGTGTGGTAGAAAACAATTTTTTTCGCGTTGCTGGTAACCCTGAATCGATCCTCGGATAAATATTGTTAGTACGTTGGTAAGGTACGGGCGTCAGGTGCAATACCCATGAAACTACCATACACGCGAAACCTTACTTTTGAGATCCGCATCAGGGAGAGACGCTTTACGATTCCGTCAATTTCCAATAAACCAAAGTGCTGCTCCGGGGGGGTCTGGAATACGATTTCTTTATTTCGAAAAATAGGTAAACAAGCCAACTGCGAGGATCATCAATAAATGATCGAAATACAGCGAGGTTAAGTTTTTTTTTTCGTGGATCTTATCGTTCCACGTGCACGTGGCCAAGTGGGTCCAATTCGACGAATCCAAAATGGCGCTCTTGAACGCGCAAGAGATGCGAGCACACTTGTGCTCTCTTCCTGTATTCTCGTGTCCTCGATTGTCGACGTCTCACAATACGGCGAAGAACCAGACGAGATTCACAATGGCGACAACTGTCGAGTGTCTCTTGAGCGTTTGTTACGTAGTTGCAGTTCAGTTAAAATAGACAAATAGGGCAAGACATATATACACACACACACATATATATATATATATATATATATATTCGTCATAACTTTTGGCACTTTTGATCTCATACCTATATGTATACCATATAGTATGTCTAATAATACCAAGGTAGCATCCATTGTCTCTTATAAAGATATATCGATATATTATTACTATATGTCAATTACCAATATACACACGTATCCCGATATATCGTATAATGGGATTAACGATAATCGTATAATTTTTTATTTTTTAATTTCATTATTTAAATTTTTTTTTTTCCCAAAGAATGCCATTCGATATCGAAATTTAATTCGGATTCCATTATCCACCGCCAGCGTGATTATACATGGAATTCTATCAGCCAGGTTCCACTCCCAAGCACGTCACTCCCGGCCGCACCTTATCCTACAGAAATTTCGCTTCCATTTTACATTTCCCTCTCGTCAGGCCCCCATCCTCTCGTTTGATCCTTCCGCCCCGTCGAAAACGCAGGATCGTCCGTCAAGTCCTTCGCTAATAACTCTTAAATGAAACGTCAATATATCCACTTTCGTTTACCCTTCGATCCCGTAACCCAACGGACTAACGCACTTTTACACATACGAACGAGGTACGGTACAGTAACGTAAGAAAGTATGGATACCAAATTTTTTCGAGGGATTAACAAAAAATTTTTTTTTTTTAATTGACATCAAATACATACACATTTATACGCACGGCAAATACGTCGACTGGGGTCCGTTCGCGTAATCGGTGCGGCGCGAATCTAACTAAGGTGAAAATTAGTTTTACGAATCACGAAACGAATGTACCGAGACTCTTTAGGAATCCCCATGAAATATGCACTCGACTGATTTCGCCCGGAAGCCATTCGCTCGAGGTCAATTTTACGAAACAAATCGACGGGAGATTCGCCAAGGACGCAGAAGAGATTCGTTTGCAAAGTAAATTGAACTATGTGTATATATATGTATATACATATCGACATCAACATACTGTACTGTACATATGTATATATATACATACACATAAGTACGTGAGCGGATGTGCTTGCCTATGATTATCCCTTCATCCCATTTTCAGTGGATCGTTATCCAAAGGGTGGCTAGATACTCTAAAAGAAATGGAAAAGAAAAAAAAAAAAGTTGATCCCCATCACAGCATCCGGATCAGCAGCCAATACGAATGAGAGTCTCGTGTATTTGCTCTCTTTCCGTCCAGGGTTCTCCATACACATTTATCGCGAAATATGGCTTTTTACCCCCCTTATCGACCAGCCCATTTTCTACTCCAGCCGTCTCCGTCTACAGGGTAGACATTTTTTTTTTTTTTTTGTAAATCCGGCGTCACCCGCCATTACCCCGAATCCTTATACAGCCGCCATGTCCAAGTGATTCTCTTCCCTTTAATTTCCTCTCGCTAAGGTATCTTTGAGCTCGTCGATGAGCCCTTCACCCCCCCCCCCCTTTCGTACGTCACGCCCTTAACCCAAATCCGTCAACCCTCGCAGAGCCAATATAAAGGACACTCGCATGCTCTCCGAAAGACTGTTGGAAACACGAGCAGAAACGCACACGTGTGTATATATATATATACATGTGTGTGTATATATAGACGCACACGTGCTACTTGTACAATCCCCCCCTCCCCCCTCCCAGAGAGCCGCCACCACTCGAGAAGAAAACTTGCCACTGTCTGCCCTCGGGATTTTCGTTTTCTCTTGGTCCACCCAACTCTTTTGCCATCCCCCCTCCCTCCCCTTGTGTTCTCACCCTCTTTCCATTTATGTACGTCTAACCTAACCTGTCGACCCAGTTTATGACGTCAGGACGACGAAGAAAGATACATTGCTCATATAGAAACGGACAGCTGGATTGCTCTTTATTAAGCGTATCAAACATACCGCGATTGCTTCACGTAGGTTTTTACTACCCTCCTTTCACGGACTCGGATTCCAGTGTAGGATTCAATTTACGGGATTCCCGTTTATAAGATTCCCGGTGACCCCTTGACACTTGCTACTGGCTGCTGAATGAGAATGACGGCTGCATAATGACCTTCCTGAGTTTTCATCTCCCAGTTACGTCACTGCGTCTCTTCTGGTTTTTCATCTCTCACTGGAGTGGGAGGGGTGGAGAGGGGTGGTGAGGCGAGGGGAGGGGAGGACTAGCTGCTGCGTTTACTAGGGCAGAAAAGTCCAGACCGAGGGGAAGGGCGAAGGGATGAAAGGTTGAGCGACTCGAGGGTCGAATAGAAGTTCAGCTACCCCGAGGCGTCCGTTGCGACACGTAAGGTTTTTTTTCCCTCTTGGCTCGTTTACATGGGACGACGGCAGGACGGCCGATTAATATTATTTTACGAACGACCGTTTCTTTATGTCGCTACTCGATTTATTTTATCTAATTGTCGATTTACCATATTTTCATTGTTTCGATATCCCCTTTCCCTCGCGTATGGGAATTTCAATAAATTCCACGATTCTTCTTATCGTCTTCTTATCTTCTTTCGTCGTTCGTCTCTCACGTGTTCTCTTCGTTCCATCGATTTGGCTTCGTGTCTCAGGTACGATAATTCCGTTGCGTCCGCAAACACACTGAGAATAACACACGGCTGGAAACACGTGCTCGCGGATGAACGAATAATGAAATACATGGCGATGCGAATTGCGGAACGAAGAGATGAAAAAAGATGTGTAGATGTTACGTTAGGTGAGGCAATGTACTTGCACATATGTGTACACATACATTAATATGTCACTTGCCTTAGAGGGGATATGCATATGGTTTCACATAGCTCTAGCTATATTATGCTATATAATAGACGGTGTATGTGCCGACTTTGGATTTTTTTTATTATATACCTCAATACACAATAAAATATATCACTGGGGAATTTTTATATTCGCGCAACGACCCACCCGTTATATCCGACCGCGACAGTACTTGCACTACTCCTGCACAGTGAAATATACTTGGTCGATCCGGCCAGAAGTTCATAATTTTTTTTTGTTTTTAACTTGCTTGCAGATGTTTCTTTATTTTATTCACGAATTTTTGATTTTGGACGCTGTGGTTTATGCTTTATCTTTTTGTGATATATATGTATATATATGTGTGTGTGTATCCTTATTAAAATTATTTGCTTCGATGAAGCCTGTCTGGAATATTATTTAGTCGTATGTCATTTGATTGCCAATTAACGAAAACTTGGCGTGATTCTCTGGTCATTAGTGTAGAGATAGAATGGTGGATATTGGTTAGTCGTGTATATCTATATAGGCTTTAGTCACTGTGACGTACGTAGGTGCACACGAGGCTCTCAGTAATTCTGCCAGCTTCTCGATTCCGTATGGTTATATTGACGCTAAGCAGCTTTGCTTCTCCTGTGAGATTTCGTAAATACGCCTACCGCACAATCGCGTGCAGTCTAGCGCATCGGGATAATTTGCATTATTGCGCGCGCGAGTGAAAGGCGTAAGGAGAATTTGAAAATTAATTTTGCCAAATCGTTGTTTAGGTTGCGCGAGAAAAATTCGACTACTCGGAGATTGTTGTTGCTTGAAATTAATATCTCGGGGATTAACGTATTATAGATTGCGAATTTCGCAAAATTGCCAAAAATTTAATCGAGTTCTGCGCGTCTTTTTTATATGTACCGATCACTCCTCGTGTACAGGTTTTTCGAGTAATTAGGTCTGATTGCGTGAAAAAAGAATTTTTTTTTTTAATTTTTCACCAGAAACAAATTTTTCGAATCGATCATTCGTATTGTCACGATTGTGACGTATGAAAGTCAAGGTTGTGCGAAAAGTGGGTCGCGAAACTTGTTTACAGTATATTATTTATATGTGCGGCCTCGATTATTTATTAAGTATCCTGGCACCGGTTGATGAAGGGGGAGGCGGCTGTCTTGCGATTCGCAACAGTTGCGGCCTTCGTGAAACTTAGGCTCGTTCGCAACACGCGGCGCTCGAAAATCTCAAGTCCCCGTACTAAGTTTGTCGACAGCGGTGGCGGTAGTTCCTGTTACCATAAAGATACATAGAGAGAGTGAGAGAAAGAGAGAGGGAGAGAGACAGAAATGAAGGACCAACCAGTTAAGTTTTCAAGAGGATAATCGTCCACCACTCGACCGTAATTAGATCCCCAGGATCAAAGTTAAATTTTATCAAATAAATAATAGTAATTGATTTTGAAAAAAAAAAATATCCCCATCTCCAAAAAAAAAAATATAAAACTTCCATTGCGAAGCAACCCCCAACATCGCAGTATCTAATATCCGATTCGCATTCAAAAAACCAGAAAGCAAATCCCCTATGCCAAAAAAATGCGACTGATAAGAATTTCAAATTATCAGCAAAAAAAACAGACACGCCCTGTACCATCCTTAGATGCCCTGTACCATGTCGATCTCTCCACGGGGTTGTGCTTTTTTTTTTCGCGACTTTGCAAAATCCTACGTACACTTGAGGGAATTTACGTACAGTACAGTACGTGGTGCAACGTAGTCATCGTCGGGTGACGGAATGTATCTCAGGGCCGGAAAAAAGTCTGTCCGTATGCTCGTCCTACGTCCCTGGACGACGGTATCGTGGGGGGACCGGAGAGGGGATAACTCCTTATACCGGAAGTCATACTGCATTTAAAATGCATCCCGATGCACCGGCGACTGTCCTTGCATCTTCTCGCTCCTTACGATACATACAAGCGGCTACCGTCCAATAAGAATGTCTCGTGCAGAAAGGGAGGCTTTTCTTGGACACGTATAAGAGGCAGCCTCGATTCGCAATGCATTTGCAATTTCCCGTCACATAAAAGTTAGCGGCTAAATTTAACGTTGTTAGCTGCAACCGCCCTGGTAGCAGAGATTCCGTAGCCCCGGGCTCGTAAACGAAGACTCGACGGGCACAGGGCGCTTTCCATTCTTTCTCTCCCACCATTACCCATGTATGTGTATATATATACATATGCATGTATATTTCGATCTATCTACCTATCCAGCTATCTACCTATCTACGTATGTATGTACCTACCTACCTACCTTACTTACTCGCTTCCTCCTGCTCGCGAAAGAGAGTCCTGCTGCCACTGCTGAAAGTGCCCGCAGATACGAAGAAACCGTTTTCAACCCCATCCTCAATGGTATCGTATTCTCTGCTGTTTCCGGTTTACCTCTTTTCCGTATGCGCATTTACATCGCCGAATACTCTGACTGAGAAAAATCTTGAAAATTGCCTTTAGGGATTGCCTAGGTACTAGAGAGTGCTGCGTTTTCTGGAATTGCCATTATTTGATCTCTCCATTGGGTTGGTTATAGGCGAAAGCAGGATGCTGGGAAGTTGGATGTGCCGATATGGAGTTTTTGTTATTTTTTTTTTTTTTTAAGGGATTTTACACATTTTTATTTTGCCGTTCGTTTACTCGAGCGAGTCTCTGGGGATTTGTTGCTTTTACGCGAGGATTTTGGGGATATGGATTTGTTACACTGGGTAAAATTCTTATTGGGGTTTTTCGATTTTTTATTATTCGGCATTAGGTTGGTAGCGCGAAATTCCCATTGGGCTCGGTTTGGCTTCCTTCGAGAAGTTAGGGTTCTCGTGTTCCGGAAGTTGCGATTATTTTCACGTAAAATATTTTGCGAATTTCTTTATTCACTTTTTTTTTCGGGCGCTTTCACTTTTTGCAATGAAAATCGTGGTACGGAAAAATTTGTAAAATTTTCGGTAACGACCTTTGACCTTACTCCAATTGCCGTTGTATTTAGCGACTTCTTAATCCATATGGACTGTTTGTAATGCTGGATTACATAACTGCGGAGACTTTCTTCGTCCGATTATTATCCAAGGGGATGAAGTTAGCTTCGAGTTTCCCAAAAGGTCGCGACCTTTCATCCAATAATTATTTACTGCTGGTTCTCGTTATAATAACCCGAACTGTGTCGCGAACGAAAAAAAGAGAGTCTGAAAATTTCAAGGAACTCGGATCGAAAAGTATTTCAGCCACGTTTCGGAGAAAAGTCTCGTCGTCGACAGGGAGGCCATTGTTGTTCGCGATAATTGTGAACGAACGTCAACGTAAAAGCGTTCGTGATAACGAAACTCCGTTTAATCGAACGCGACGAAAAAACAAAAAATCAAATTTTCAACTTCAATCACCTACCAGACACAAAATCTGTTTTTAATGTCCGCGAAAGCCGCGACTAAATAAATGAAGCGCGAAGTTCGTCCCAGCCTTGAGAACGACTGTGGCCATTAGAAAGTTTTCCTACGGGCAAAATACAGATAATCGTGGGCGCATCGAAAGATACATGTCACGTGAGTTAAAAGCGATATGAACTCTGTCGTATTAATTGTATTAATACTTTTTGCTTTTCTCGTCATTTTTATACGTCAAAAAATTTTCCCCTACCTCCACCACGTAATAGTCTACGAGTCATTGAATTTTACATTTTTTTTCCCTCTACTTTCTCGCCTCCAGATGCTTTCAAGAGACGATACGGCAAAATGTAGAGTGTCTGGTTTGTCTTTACATATTTTTTTTTTTTTTTTTTTTCGTATCTCGCGAAACCTTTTCTTTGTCTTTGAACCCTCTTCGAAAATCCATCAGTTCAAACGAGACATGACGGTTATTTGTAGGCTGTTGCGCAAACAATATTTTTTTTCCTTCTTCTCGACGCGACAGACGCTCGGGGATAAAAGTGAAAGGTGTTGAGAAACGTATGTAATATCAATTGTCAATCTACGGTGTCGCCATTAAAAGGACTGCGCGATCTATACGGATACATATACTTAGCAGAACAAATAACTATTTTCAACACGAGATTCGTAGTATCTCTATCAATGATTATTTTTATTGCGCGAAATTCAAATTTCGGTTACTCCAATAGTTCACGCTTACGCTTTGACGAATCGGACATTTTTTTTTCAAATTGTGACGTTTATTTGTATACACATACGCGTATCTGTATATTGAGACTAAATCCTCCGACTGGTGATCCTTGCTTTGCGACACTTTGAAAGACTCTATGGCCTCGTGCCGAAGACCATTATTAGTCAAAACAGCTATGGAGTTTCTCATCCTGCATAATGCCCGTGAACACAGCGTAGGGGGGAAACAGGGGAGGCAGGGGGGAGGCAGGGGGGGCAGGGTCGGGTAAGTCATTACACCCCAAGGATTTGCCTGGAAGCAGGAGAGACGTTCCTGGGAATATCCTCTCGGTGTTAGATCCTTTTGGCTAGACTCCAGGATGCTCGTGACAAAGTAAAATTCCCGAAGGACGCTCTCGTGAAACTAGCCGGTTTATTACGTAAACATTACCTATTTCTTTTATCGTCGAGAAAGGACGAACGTCTGCGCATGCGCGGTTAAAGGATTCGTTCCTATGTCAACCCGACCTTAAATTATCGTCCTTTCTCGTCGATATAACTTTTAATATACGGTGACAAAATAAATCATTACCCTCCCGGGAATATCCCCTATTGCCCCGGGTTTGACAATTTGCCCAGAAACAGTTTATCCGAAATTGCTGTGTCTTTCGCGTGAAAAAAAAGAATCAACCCACTTTCACGCGGACTGTGTATATGTATTTTTCGCTCGAAATTTTGTTATTTACGCGAAAACGAAAATTTTCATGAAAATTCCACGTGACGTTTGAAATTTTGAAATAATTCATTACCAACTCGGTCAAAGGTCATTTTGTCATATGACTTCGCGTCATGCACGTCCGTCGACGCCGAAGTACAGTCAGACGTACGTCCACATATTTTAACCAGGGATTCTTAAACTTTCTCCAATCACGCACATTCATCACGCGAGTTCGTTAACTCGTTATCGCAAGACACACTGTATATATTTTCACGAAAAATTGTATCGGCCCTATATAAAAAATATTTGAAAATAATTATCCGATTATCCCAGCCTATAGTACTTACGTCGCTTTCCTATTTTCCTTCGATAGACGCAATTAGACGTCGCACAGTTGCGCAATACGACCGATGCACAAGCCTCTTTCCGTCGGCCGGTATGACGTAATGAAATATGATGACGTAGGACGTTAATCATTGGCTCCTGCGCAAATTGGCATCGACGTGCCTGGCTAATTTCCCAGGGGCGTTAACCGTGACTTACGAGGTGATAATATCACGAGACTCCGCTCGGATAGCACGGAGGAGACTTTCGCGTATGTTAATCCCAGGACCTACGTCACCTATCTGCAAGAAGAAGCCCTGACCTCCTGCTGACCCTTGGCTGTGGTCGCCCCATCGAAAAATCCCCCAAAAAACCTGCCAGAACTCATGGGGATCACTTGGGATATTCTTTCGACAGCCGTGCCGCTCGAAACGCTGAGAAAATTTTGAATTTTTCCACTGGACCCTCAAACTCCTACTTGACCTCACTTGTGACGCAGTCGCTCGGACTTGCGCCAATTGGCTTCTGGCAGTGACCTTAAAGATTGAGGTCAAGGAAATCTTATAAATCATCTCGTCTCGCTATACGCTGTTTCCATGGCACCGGGTTAGCTCGTTCTGATCATTTTTTTATGTACGCTTTTTAGTGTCTTTTATTACATTGATTTTGACATATCGATGTGGAACTTGAAACATGATGAATATATATATATATATAATATCTACTTGTAATTATATAGAAGATCCTAGCATCTAGATACTCGAGTACTTTTGTACTTGAACCAACCAATTTCATTGTTCCAGCTGAAAACGCCCGCGAACCTCTCGACGCGCCACGTACTTGAGTAATTAGTAGAAATACACTGGGATCGTAAAGCGTCGTGCACAACGCTTCGGTGTCCTTATGAAATTATTAACTCGAGCGAGATGCAGCTTCGTTACAACGAAAAAGTCGACAATTTTGTCACGATTTAAAAAATTTCTTTTTATCTTCCCGCAACGGTGATTGCCATATTATTGTTGTAGATACAAGATGAACCCAGATACAATAAATCGCGTTTATCCCGCAGGACAAGCGGACGTCATTGCTGGGGACGTTTAGCGACCTGGTGGACTTTGATTTGAGATCGATAAGGCAATTCGCCTCTTAAAGCCAGACTTACGCGGGCTTATTGCATCGCATAGAAGATTATGCACGCAAGAAGCTTAGCTCGGGCACGGATCTGTATTGCGCAATATTTCGTTATCTACGAAAGATATCGTTTTAATTTTATTTAATGTTTTTTTTTTTTTTTTGAATCTATTATCTAAACTGTCTCGACGAGCGAAAATATTTGGATACCGGTAGACATTGCCGGCGTGAAATTTCACTTGATTACAATGGACGCCTAACGGCGTCGTTAAGCGTAATTAAAGTATTTCCTGAGCGATACTCATTGCCTGTGATGCCGTTAGGTTCGTTCTTGGATTCGCGGCTTAGTATTACGTAAATTTGGAAATTACCGTTGGTTCCCGTAAGGCTTATACCTGAAGGTTTAATTAATTTACCCTTTTGAGGTTAGGTCGGTCTAACCGTTTATTTAGTATAGGACTATACTATCCACTGTTTCTCCATTCACATGAATATACTTTTCCTACGCGACAGAGTCCGTCCTATCAAACTATGCCAATTAGAAATTTCGAATTTGAAACAGACTCCATTAACCATTCGCGAAATTTAAAATATTTAGCAATGAAATTGACAAGCGAATTCCCCATCGAATAGCCTCTACGTCTATACGCATTTAACCTATATTGCCAAAATTCATCGGGTGTCTCATTAATCGGTATCCACGAGCACGCACTGTGCGTCAATTCACGATCCCGCAATGCTCTTTCGCGAATTCACGAACATCGGTGGTCGCGCTAACGGATTTTCGCGGTTCTCTTATTCGCAAGGATCTACAGTGACAGAAGGCGCGTCGCCAGAGACAAGATGGCCGCTCGACCGTGAACGATCGAACGTTCGAGCGAGACGCGTGGAAATCTGCGCTTCGCTGCCTGATGTGTCGTGTCGTACAAGTAGCGATAAAATATTATAGTACACTTACAATGCTACAAGGTGGTACAGAGTAAGGAGCACTAGTGTCTCGCAATATCGAACGTAAGTACACGAGCTTAGTACAGCAGCGGTACTCGTACTTGTGTATCTGCGCGACGCTCGAAATACCCAGAATGCCATTAAACAAGTACGTACGTACAAGTACAATTACCTACGTACGTACCAGATTGTACTTCTGTTACTACCGGGTGAAATCCTTTGACCAAGACGTATCAACGTTCACTCTTGATTATTTATACAGCCTCGCTTGGCACCGTTACACGTGCTTTATGAGTAGGGGATGTAAAGCCCGTCTAAGGGTGCTAAAGCTTCTAAGGGACGATGGATCCCATTTCGGTTTGACGTAACTCGAAACTTCTACCCGCGACATACCTCAAATATATTACTGTCCTGGTAACTCGAATTCTATTTATATACATATATGGTACATACATTGTATATACCATATGTATGTACAGTACTGCACCAGGGTGACGCCCTCGACCTGGAACCTCTTCCACAGGACGACTGCGATGTACCGATAGCTTCTTCGTGTACCATACTGCTGCAGTACGTACATAACCGTCCAGTCGTACCATCGTGGATGCTGCGACACGTGCAACGGATACTTGTCTTACAGCTGGATATCGACAGCTTCCAGATCGACTATTTCAGACGGCGGACAAGCCTCTTCGGGTGCGAATGGCCTCTTCAGGATGTCCTTATATTATTGAACACTTGGGCTGAGTATTGTCGTGTATCGTTCGCCAGCCTGGATTATTCGACTTTACATGGAATTGCCGTGTCTGCCATTTTTGTATTATCATTTGATAACGTGCATGGGTTTATTACTCTTGGCGTCCCTCTGAGAGCTGGTATTAATATATCGGTAAGCAGGCTTACGCAACCTGACGGATATTTATTAATAACGATTCGCATCGATGCACTTTCCATGCGACGAAGTGACCGGCGCTCATATAAATGCTAATAACTCGGATCTCGGCTGCTGACCCAGTTACAGTTCTTGCTTCGCGTTGTTATGGTACAATCTTATTTAACGTCGGTTCACTTAAACTGGCTGACTCTTGCAATCGATGCCGACTGAGGATAGCACAGAGGGCAATGTCGCCTTTGGTATCTTGAGTCATCAGGCAAACTAGTCTACGAAGGAGTGATTAGCTGTTTCTTTTCTCTTTCGATTGAAAGTGGTTGAGCGAAGAGAAAATATGAAAATTAACAGTGACATCAATTTGAGGGCTTCGAAGGCTTCTCAATGTTTCTGACAGGTCTTGTCGAGAATGAACCTTTGATTTCCTTTTTACTTGTTTGAACATATTTGCTATTACGGTATCCTTGTATATGCAAATACTTGTCAACTGAATACACATGTGACGTTCGGGGCTGTCGCGGTTCTTGATGGATAAAATGCCTTGTGGTGGTATGATTCCAAAACGGTTTGGGCTCTTTGTGTTATTATACCCCCGTATCGATTTCCTATTTGATACTTGCCGAGTGACGGATGTACAGTCGATGGTGAAATTCGTGTCGCTCCCTTCGCACGGCGAAAGCGTCTTGATTCCATAAATATCTACGTAAATTCATCCTCACGTTTTACTTGTTGAATTTTATTGAAATTCCAGTTGAATCCGTTTGATCGTTTCCCGAAAGGATAACAAGAGGGCACTTGTAGCTTCTAACGATTAGACAATTACTCCTCGTCTCAATCGATATCTTCCCAAGAGCATCGATCGATCTCGTCGAGCGAAACTGCTGTCCCCCCACCAGTTCCAAAAGTGTCTTCGCGCGTTTGATTCCGTCGGCCAAATTGCAGCTCGTCCAGTCGAAGGTGGCGCCGAATTCTCTTTACGCAAGTATATTACAGGAAGCTACGAGTTCTCAAGTAATTGGTTAGCGTCCCACGTTAATTTTAACGTGGGTATTATGCAGGGGCACGCTGCCCTTAAACAATACTCGTGTCAGCGGCAGCTTCGCCTGGGAATTTCGGTTTACTTTGGGAGTTGCTTGCACGGCAACTACTAGTCTTGATGAGAACTTAGCTCCCTGTTAAATTATACCTCTGCGATCTGATAATGGTTACTGTGTGTATACACGTGTACGGTATCTCCATGAAATAATGAAGTACCACTCGAAGGAGAAAGAGAATCGGGAAGAAGAGAGCGTAGATACGTACCTGTAACGGTACAAATGTAATTAGGCGGATGAATAATTGTCGCGATAATCGATAGAATATTTTCTATGATAAATAACGTGAATAAGAAAATAAAAAAATTAAATACGCTCCGCGCATATGGGACGAGTGACGTGGGCGCTGGTATAAAATAAGAAAATTTTTAAAAAAGTATTCTTTCACGACAATCAGATTTACGTCTAGTACCAGAGTCAAGAGTCTACTTGATATCGCGATATAAAGATGGAATAGTTTCTGCGAACCGGAGATACGTACCTACGTACTTGGACCTGATACTGGAAACATAATCCGTGCTCGACTGTTTATCATACGACAATGATGCCTTCTTGCCGGATGAATAGAATATCATGGAAATCCATCTTCTCGGATGCAGCATCTTGAAAGAGTATCCACGAGGATGCGGGAGAAAGGGAAAAGAGATGTAGTAATAATAATAATAACAGCTTGGGGTGACTTACAAGAAATATCATGGCTGCTTCTCACGTACGCGTTTTCCGGAAGTATATAAGTCGACCGTTACCACAGTAAAGTCGCATTCGCCATGAAAACTCTGTATGAGAAACATCAGCTCTTCTCGTTTCACGTATCAACCCTTTACACACTTCCGGTATACAGTAACAGCATGATTTTCTGTAAAATTTCCACTGCGATCGTACACTCGTCACGATGCACTGTATTTTATTATTGAAATATTGAAATTTTTGCTCACCCCGTATATTGCACGTTTAAATGGATAAAAAAATGAATTTTCTTGCTCCTTTGTTTATAATAACCTGAGACGCTTCTTATCGAGTGGCAATCGATAGCGAGCAACAAGTACTTCTGCATTATTAAATATCTCGTGGGTGGTACCACTGATTCGGCGGAACATTAATTGAGATAAAGAGAGACGGGGAATAGATGGATTTAGAGGGAGGACGAGTTGCCAACAAAAGGGCGAATTGAGTTGCCGAGCACAATGGAATTGTAATCGGCTCTTTCTACGCTTCAATGAATCCTGCTAACCGAACGGGTTCCTTACCATTAGGCGCATCGGTGACGGGTTTCCTTCTGAGTTAAGTGATGTACGGTTACTACATTAGGCTGCACTGCGCAGCATTATCTTAGCTGAGTACTTCGACGCGGAAATCTAGAGTCGTGCACGTTTGCGGATGCGGGAGAGATTTCAGTCTTGGGCTAAGATTAATTTTCGAAACGTCGGATCTTTTGCTTCTGAGGAATTTACTGGGAAGATACTGTATTGGGGGGATGAATGAAGGATCAGACCGCGAGTTTAGTTAGAAGGAAACTTCCCTTACGCCCTTTTACGTCTCCCGTTATTGATTGGCAGAGGCTGCTTTTCTTGGACGGTTGAGCGACCCGCAACCCAAAAGTTTCGTTAACCTGCCAGTCGGATCATTTATAATAAAACTTCCTGTTAATACGTTTGCCTGCACCACGGACTGACTTTTAGTTCCGTTTTAGCGTCACGAAGTGTCCGGGACTTTTGCCCTGTGCTTAATGGAATCTGGTAGTTCTTGATTTGGGGCTCGTTGGACCTCTTTTTTTTTTTTTTTTCTTTTACGATAAGTGTACGTTCATTCTTAGGAAAGAAGAGTCTTTGCGGTGCTGACACCTTCATTGTGTCTGATCATTGAAAGGTTAATAGCTCTTGAAACAGAACACGGTTAAATATTGTACTCTTTCAGTTTTTTTATTATCGTGATGTACGAGGTATATAATGTAAAACTAATTAGTAATAAACCAATAATGTAATTAAGTGTCTCGTTGTTACTTTAGCCGAATTTGGCTTTTAGAAGCAAATGTAAAAAAAATGATAAATGAATCGTCGTTGGCACGTTCTGCCAGTTTTCACTGAACCTTAATAGTAAAATGTAGTAAAATGTAGTAAAATGAACTTTTAATTATAATTTGCTGACTTTCTTATTCATTTAAATTGTTCATCTACTTGTTATGCTTGTTAAAATAATACTGTTGATTAGTGGCACTGGATGCTTCAGTCTCGTTACCAGAGTCCAATATGTGTGTAGAATTCTCGCAGCCACTAAAAAAATATTATCGGAACGAAAATGATTTGGAAAGAAATTTTTTGATAAAATCAACGTCCGTTATAAACAATACAGTATACTCACTGCGTTCTCACAATCCATATAAGCATCTTCCAAAAACATTTTCATATAGGCGAACGCGAGACATGGCTTTTTTACGTTCTTGTTCATAAAGCCCATCAGTTCCCACATGCATCGTATGTTGTTTGGAGATTTTCTTAAACGTCTTTCCAAGTGCTGGGGTAATTTCATTTTTTCAATGGATTTTGGCATATCAACGTCATCAGGATATTTATTATGGGAGCACCATACGTGTAGATCATCTACTAATTCAATTCCCTCAAACTGAATAACCGTTTTGTGTGAGATAGCTTCATATTCGTTATCGAAAATCTAAAATATAATGCACAGTCAAAATGATAATCAGTGAAGTTTGATGTTAAAGGGGCTATCATTTTTTTTTTAATAATTGTAAAATTATATGCAAATACCTGCTCTCCTTGTGCAATGTCTCTACTTGCTCGCAGCACTTTGACAGTAGTTCCATATGTGTACGATATAGTGTTCCAGTCATGATATTGAAGCAAATTGAAAACCGGATAAACAGCGACACCCGGAATGTTATTTTCTGAACTGCATTTGATCTGTACAATGTATGAAAAGAAATTAATGTCGTGCCGATTATAAAACTTATTTAAAGAAACTGAGTCTCCCTTACTCTGACAGCATTAGCCTGGAATATATATGCCAAACGTAAAATCACATGAGCCAAGCCACACACGTCGTAGTCTTCTTCAAACAAATCTGCCTTTGTCTTTAGGGAAACTGCCATGAACGATGATAAGTAATTGAGTGCATGATTGTTCTCATCTTTTTCTTTGTCAGTCAGCACCAAAGGTACCAACGAATCAATTGCACGATGACAATTTTCCAATAATCCACCATCAGCCCCACGACCTGATTATATGAGGAACATTAAAAAAAAAAATATGATTCAACGACAAAATCAAAACTCACATATACTTCTTGTTCCAAATAGATATTTTGTTTCTTTCTTATTATATATTCCAGTACCTTGATTTGCTATAACAATGAGCATTCTCAATGCTGCTGTGAATTCGATAGTCTCGCATGCCGAAACATCACATTCATATTTGTGATAATTATATGCTTTGGTTCGACACATCACACTGCAGTAGAGGGCACGTGCACATGAAGTACAGGGTACGGGAGCCAAGTAGCGTTTTAGGCAATTGTGGCAAGTAAACACTGAATCCTTCTCTAATTCATCAACAATGGCTATGTGGGGTTTCTGCACAAGAAGAACATCCCCAGCTTTAATAGGTCTTACGGTAACAAGACAACCAGTACTTTGGCTGTCCTTAGAAAGCATCACAGCACTGCTTGCACCAGGTATTTCAGAATTTTCGCCATACGCGACAGTAGGGCAATCCTCATGGAATTTCTCTGTCGATTTGACCATCTTTGATTGTTTCGCCAGATGCGATTGCAGTTTATTCATGCGAGTATTCAATTTCTTCTTCAAATCCTCTGAAATGGGACATTTTAACGCCCTCTGTGCATCCATTACGGCTTCCTCGTAAGCCCCGAGTTTTTTTAAGGCAATCGAACGCGACATATAGATAATGCCCTCTTTATCGGTATTATTTGGAATTAGTTGTAAGCTCTTTGTGTAACACTTAAGAGCAACCTCGTAGTCGCTGTCTGCAAACCTCGAATCTCCTGAGAACAAAGAAAACTTAAGAGATAAGATGACGCTACCGTTGCTTCGTTTTCTCGGCAACAAGGATGTGTTAAACGAATTTTTACTTCTTTGGCCTGACGAATTAGACGGCCTTAATATTTTCGCCAAAGGTAACATCCTTTGACTCTCGCCAAATCATCTTGAACTTATTAGATCCTCGCTGATAGATGAAACAATGTTAACGTCGACACGAAAGACGGAAGAGCGAAGTGCGTGCAAAGGAAACGTGAATTGAACAGAAATACTATATGCGATTAAAAAAAAAAAGAAATGAATTAATTAGCATTAAGCGATCGAGCGATTAAATGATCGTGAACGTAAAATTTGAAGCCATAAAAATGTCGGCCGTTTCATTGTTCAATTCGTGCCGTTTCATCCGGCGTATTATGCTTTATATGGTCGACCGTATTATCGTTTTCAAAGATCGTAAAGATCACCGGGATACAGGTAGACTGTATTCCCATAATAAAATGTACTGCGTTATGGCATAATGAAATATAGATATTACGCGCCCATTGTAAACTGCATAATGGGCTACGCTTTCATCGGAATAAAAATGAGAACTGAAATGGACCTTCCACTTATCTAACGATTGACCAGAACAAAATATAAATATATAACCGTGACGCTGCTAGGACTGATTAATTGTCAACATTGTCAATCAACGAAGAGACTGTTCGCGTACACTGATCTGATTGTGAATTATAAGATCACACGACTTACCTTCCCTTTTGTATAAAACTGCTCTTTGAATGTTCTTCTTAAGCTTAGCAGATTCCGGATTGGACGTTATAGTATGCACGAATAATTTGACGGCATCGTCTCTACTCAAGTTCATCCTGTACGCATAGCTTATGCGATATCCTGCTTTCTCATTCTCCATGATTGTTAAGATTTTTGTATTGTTAAACGTATCAAAACTTCGAAAATCCTTACGACACCTATGACCGACGAGGGACTGAAAAATACGTTAGACTGCCGCCGACGTTTCTGGAAGTAGCGGTAGGGGACGTAGGGGGTTCCCCCTACTTTGTCCCTGCGACTTGAAACTACGTACTACAGAGTGACGCTATAATTGCGTATCAGAATGCTTGACGTATATGCATATTGCATCCCGTGAGAACCAGAGGATCAACATATCGATTAATATTGATTTCTCTGTCAGTTTAAATGAATTATACGACTTTCTGGTTGGTGGATATTGATATTTTTGGTGTCGAAGTGACAAACTCGTTTGAAAATTTGTAGTGGCCACCTTGTAGGTTTCCTACAGTGTTGCACGCAAAATATAAACTTCATACTGTTACCAACCGTGTCGATTGATTTAATATTACTGCAATTATTTCAACGGTCTTATTTAAAACTGTACAAATTCTACTTTCGCTGTTAGATGTACTTTTCGTACATAAGAAATTTGTATCTTTGCCTTGATAGTTTATTTCCATGATTCCGAAGCGCTAGCGTTACTGAGTCGTGCCCCACTAGATGGTGCTGTCGTCGCAAGAACTTGAATTTCCACCCGAAGACAACTTCGCACTCTTCTCGATTGCTTCAGACTGCTTCAGACGTATCAAGGAAAGTTTATCAACATCGAACACCGAGGAGAGTATCTCCAGTATCGAATGTCGTGTAAACCCGATTGAAAAAATATATGCTGCGTTATATTTTGCCTGCTGGATTACGTGTTCACAATAGAATTCAAAGGGGCTAACTCGGTATTGCTTTTCTACGTTGCTACCACAGGAGGTTATATCAGTGTCGTGTAACATAACAGAACTTTATCCATATTTCAAGTCTGTTCAATGGATTTTAGTGGTGTTAATTACACTGGGCGAACAAAAAGGTTTGTACATATGTAAGTGTATAATTCAATCGTGACACAATGCTGATTTTAAATCTATGATTTTTCATTGCGTTCGTTCGTAGTGACTGACGTGTCTAATCTAATAGAGAAACGTTATTTTCAATGGTATTGAGCTGAAAATCTAATGATTCATTAACAGTAAGAAAAATATTAATATCCAACAGTGGAGAGTTTTTGACCTTTCACTTCGAATAATACGCTGCCGTTTTCAGATTAATTTCATGATATTATCATATTTTGTGTCTAGACTCGAGCATCCTTTCGACATCTACTGTCACTTGAATTTCAGAAATTTAATGTACAGATTTACGGCTACAAATAATTCTGCATAACGCGATGCGCATCGGTGCGCAATATATTTCAAAATAATCCAGTAATAAATTGTCTGCTGTCGATAGAAAATAATAATCGCTATGTTATTATTTAAATCTTAGGCTAATCGCTTTTTTTTTTATTCAGTATATAAACTGTCCACAGTAGCACGAAGCTAGACACTGATAATTTGCCCGAGATTAATATTTAATAAATTTTTTAAATTATAATATACGATAATATCCGCATCGACAACCTACTTTAACGTTAAAAAAATTCTCGTATATTTACCCCTTAACCACCATTTAACAATGGCCTCCATTTCCCACGTGGCCGAGTTTGTCCCCAAACCGTTTCCTTATACATAGAATAAATTCCTATGACCAATGTCTCCGGCGAGAACGTCTTCCCGACAAGACAAAGTCCCGGCCCGTCGCCATGACACATCCAATTTGAATCGCGAAGGGAATTAATGCCTTTTCTTTTCCATTTACAGAAATGCAAGAGATACTTTTTCCCTTTGAATCTTGTTACCCCTCCACTCTCAATATTCGCCCTAGTCAGCACTGGTTACAAATTAATAGTTTCGTCGCATCCTTAAACCGACGCGTATCTTCGTAAATATGGCGCCGTCTACCCCATTATTTTCTACTATTCTCAACACTCGTCAGGCATCAAGGAGACTTTAGAATTTCCGATCTTAGGCTTCGTCCTCGCAAGAGACATTCTGGTGAGCTGCAGTAATTCCATTGGATTGTCCCGCGGAAATGTTGACAAAGCGACAAGTTGTATCAGCCGCCAGGGGGCAAAGTAAAACAAGCCCTGCGTCCCAGTCGCTGCTCTCCTCTTTCATCCCTCCTTTGGGTTTACGTTCGCCACGGCGCACAATGCTCCTCCTGCTCCTCCTTCTCTTCCTGCTCCTCCTTCTCCTCCTTCTCCTCCTTCTTCTCCTCCTCTTGTGTACCGCTTCGCTGAGCAGCAAGTCATTTTATAAAAGTTCCAGGCAACCCTGTCATTTATTTATAAGCTGCTCGCCAGCTTTTATCCTCCGATACTTGTTACTGCCTTAACGGAGACGTGCGCGCGCATTTACGTGTCGAGGCTTCGTGTTATATTTACATGCCGAGTACGTATCGCGAAGCTGCTTCGATAAATTCGGTGAAATCTGTGGATTATTAATTTTTCAAAATACGCCAAACACGAGTGCGAAGCGGATGAAATTTGCGAGATTTTTTTACGTTGATTTACGTGATTCTGAATATTTGTGTAATTTTATTACGTCTTTTGGGATGGGGTGAGGGGGTGGATTTTTCTTTGATTTTCTTTTTTTTCTTCATTTTCTAACGATCTGCATTACGTAGTCGAGTTTGGCGACTCGCGGTCTCGGATCAGGCTGCGGGTAATAAATTACGGTAAAACTCATTTTCAAAACTGTCGTTTCGGCCTTCCCGAAGATCCTTAGCCGCGAAAACTTTTACCTTCGTAAATTGATGTGTTTTTATTGGCTGGATGATTCTTTGCCGAAACTTCGGAACCCTGGAAATTTAACGATGAATCTCGATATTTTACTGCCGAGTTTTATCCGAGGTATTTGTATTCGACTCGATACGATCGGGATACAAGAAATGAACGCGGAGCTCGCAGTCGCCCACGGATAACGCACGTTGCTTCTGATTTCCCGGTTCTGATATATTTACAAAGTAAAATTGTTCGCTGTTAAAATTGATGCGATTTTTAACACAGATCCTACCTTTTTCCCGTCGCTGTGTCAACTCGATGCCCACAAATTTTGAGAATCGTGAATTATTTTTTTAAGGATCATGTTTACCATTGATTATACTGTTGTCTGTTTATTATATATATATATATATATAATCTGTGCCACGTGAATTGCGTATTAATATAATTTCCAATCAGGCAATAGTTGTACGTTCCGAGCTGTCGCAAAATTTAATGACATTTCTTCGACAGGCGCACAAGACCGGAGATGGTTTTTCGATCGGCATTAGGGTCTCGTGGAATCTTCATCCGCCTTGCAGATAACCCAACTCAAAGTACAGGAAATTATAGCGCGGACGGGGCAGCCGCTTGTCGTTTAAGACGAAATAGAGAAAATTCCGGGGAAAAAAAAATATCTTCAGCTTGATTCTCGTAGAGAACAGCGTCCATTCGTTTAATTGGACGAGGAAAATTCTTTTTTTTAAAAACACATACACGGCTATCCAAAGAAAGGTACGTTACGGTGAAAACGATGAAGAGAGAGAACTGGTGGTCGTGATTAATTATTAATTTCTTTTACCTTTATTTTGCACAGCGATAAATACTACACTGCGTATAACGCGGAGCGCAAAGCTTTTATCGACGACGAATTTATTGACGTTAAAAGCCTGCGGGCCACCATCTTTATTTCATTCTTCGCGCCAGTCAGATGCAACGGCCGCTGACTTCAAGTATGACAAAAGTATCGAGTTATAAGATCAAATTTATATATATATAATGTATAATAGATTTAACGAAAATGAGGAAAGAGAGAATTTTTTTTTTTTATCTACGAACCTCGGACCTTGATTCAACGTGAAGTTTAGCTTTTTTGTTTCTAATATTTCAATGAAATTTATCACAGATCTGATGCTCAACGTTTTCACTTTTTCAAAAATTTCTTTCTCATCCTACAGATGAAGATTACCGACAGAGTCAATAGTTTTCCACGTTTTACCCTTTTCGTTCGGCACGTTCCGGTAGAACCCCTCCCTGCCCCTCCCCCAATGGAATCCTCGTCTGCGAATTCCGACGTTCCGGAAATTATTTCATCCTCTGCGCCCCATTCCACACTCGGTAGTCTCTTCAGACCCCCCCTTTTCCTCCTCCTCTTCCTCCCCCCGCCCGACGATCCTCCGTCTACCCCATTTTACAAGAATTTCAGCCTTTACCGCTCGAACGTGCATCGAAACATTTGAGGGAGTCGATGAACTCGGAAATGTCATTTTTCGAAATAGGTTTAGGGAAAAATGACGCAATGTCAAAAAAAAAAGTGAAAAACAGACTCAAAAAGAAGGCCGGCGAATCAATTGAAAGATCCGTCTATGCCCTTTTCAAAGACACCCGTTGTATATCTATATGTGTTCGAGAAGTCGATACGTGGAAATCCGTCCTTTATAAATGCATCGGCTGTCCGATATGCACAAAGTGCATTCAGACACGTATACCTATGCAGGTCGCAAGTGCCACTCGACTGAGCGTCAATGGTAAAAATTGCACGGACGTTTCTCATGTATCGTGAAAAAGTTTCCGAGTGAAGTCAGTCGCGGTGCGAGTGTTTTTCTCTGCGGACGGTTAGCCGACTTCAGAGCTTGTCGTGCTTAATGACATCACACGCTGGCAGAACTGGGCCGAGCAGGGCCGAGCAACAAAGACTGGGTCGGCCAGGAGCAGCGGCTCTTCTTCCTTTTCTCTTCCATTGCCAACTCCCTCCCCTAACTTCCGTTTCTCCTCTTCTTGCTTCACTTCCTGTTCCAGCTGTCTGGTTACCAACTGGTTTCGACTCTTCGCGCCCCTCTTTCCCCTCTTCCTCCTCTTCTTCTATGCGTTCAACCCCCTGACTCTATTATCATCCTCTTCTCTACCTGGACCACTAAGCCGCATCATGCTGTCCATGAAATGCTTCGCAGGGCTGCCAACCCTTTCTCCCCTAGCGCACTGCTAATTATAAAGGCACGTAAAATCCTTTGACGGAGCGACTGGTTGTGTCGCCAGAGTCGGATAATGTTTTCTTTATTGTCTTTCAAGCTCGTTAAACTAATTATTTCTTTCAACTTTTCCACCAGACGCGTCCATTTTTTTTCGGCCATGTCCTATAGGCGCGTTTGGCGTTCACGATATTTTTAATTTAACACTCGCGATTCAGCGACGCACACGGTAATTGTATATCTATGTTATGTTTTTTTTTTTTAAATGATATTTTTTTCTGTTCTAGGTAAGTTTGAAATTTCATCCCTTACACCGTGGATAAGCGAGCTCCTAAATTTTGATACGAGGTCAGTTTACAGCTGTTGGGAAAATTCTTCCATATATCAATTCACGAACGGATGGTCCTGTCACTCGAAATATTATCAACGATAAAACTCTCCAGTGAGTTTCTATGTATATACAGGGTGGTCGAGGAATAAGGGTCGGACTTTATCGTACGCGATGGACCTTGGAATCATTAGAATATCCTTTCCATGCTATTTCACTGGTTTCTTGTGCCGGATCGATACTGCACGTTGATATGTGTCACAATCGTGATATATTTATAAGCTTTGACGTATAAATTCCCATTCTTTGGTATCTGACCTACTTTTTCCGACAGCGAGCTTTTTCAGACAGTTCTGACGTCCATGCATCACGTTACGTCATTAACTATCATATGCTGGAACGTATCATCATATTTCTGATCCCATTAGTGGTCTCTGGTATGACGTCGCTACATAGAAATACTATCTGTATTAAGTAATGAGGGCGTACCTTTGCACGGTGAAAAAAGCAAAAAGCAGGACGTGTTTGTAATATTTTTTTTTTTTTACGTGACGAGTGACGTCTTTAAATTATGAATATTTATATTTATAAGGCGATATTGCTTCACTCTTTTTTTTTCTTCTTATTCTTCATTCCTTCGTCTTCGTCCCGTCAATAATAAAATCGTAAAATTCCAACCGTCGTAGCGGCGCGTCTTTCACCCCTCGCGTTCGCGTAATTTACATTTTTACTGCGAGATCGCGAGCTGAATACTGCGGCGGCCTATAAGTTGGCTCTTCTCAAAATTATCCAGAGTTTATCAAATAAAGCGATCCTCTTCGGCCGGCAGATCCATTGATAAATAATGCGACAGTTTAATGGGAAACGGTGTTATCTCTCTCATTAAATTATAAATCTCGAACGAACGAAGGAGAAGAGCCATTTGAATTTTTTTCCGAAAATTTTCTCCTTCCACGGATCGTCTTCGGAAATGTAACAACGCAGCCATCTCTTGAGTCCCCAAAGAAGCGCTTTTCGCGAGCTCAGCGACTATTCGAGCCCGTTTTAGTGGTTCCCGAGGCCGGTTTAAACTTTCATCCCTCAACGCGGATCGAACAGCGGCGAATCGGCCGATGAGCCCAGCGCAAATTACGTTTTACCTGCAACACCGGATGCTGGATCGAAGCAAGAAATATGCGCTGGCGAATCGCCGATAAAAAATAGCTTAACAGTTCTTCGTGAATATTTGCAAGTATTTTCAAGGACGTCGTCGTCTTTTCAAACGGATAGCAGGAGAACCTTAAGGCGAGCTTTCAGCCGCGCAATTCCAGTGGGTGGCCAGGTAAACGACAGTTGACTGATGTCCACCGCAATGATGGATGAAACGTTAGCGATCCTACGTTACGTTCAACTGGGGGGAGGGTCTTTGGGTGGCGCAAGAGGGGCGGGAAAAAAAGAAAGAAAGGAAGAAGAAGAAGATAAAATAAAGGAATCAGAAGGATTCGTATACGCTTGAAAAATATCAAGTTTCATCCCCAAAGAGAAAGAACGATCTCCCTATATATTTTGCTTTCACTCGCTGGTAATCATCGATCGATTCGCATTGTCAAGCCTGACTTTGATTATTCAGCGAATTCGCTGTTAATTTTGTACCCTCGGTTCCGTCAATTTGCCTTCTTTTTTTTCCACTGTAAATCGTACCTAACCTGACCTGACTTTAGCCAAGAGTCCGGATACATTATTATACGCGTAATATATGTATAATATGGTAAACAGGGCTAGTTTTCTGTCAGTGACTCGTGCACGTGGTATGTTTTACGAATTTTTTTTTTATTCTTATAAAGTTAAGCTTATGAGAAACACGTATAACGGACATGGAACTCGAGTCTCTGGTGGCTGAATTAAACATACATATATATACAATATATGTATATATATATATATATATGTGTGTCTCTGCGTAGGCATATTTTAGCTAACGTTCGTCATATTTTATTCCTATTTCAGCGAACGGCGTAGCCATATTGTAATTGCTGTGACACGTGCAATGCTCCTGTGGTATCTCGAGCTATACAGGCGTTTCCTCGATCCTCAAGTTATGTGAATTTTTTTTTATTTTACTGTTACATTGTTTTTTTTTACTTTTTTGTTTCACTGTCTATACGACGTCGTAAATTCGCTTTTCCCTGTATGCACTGATGGGGACAGTCGATACGCTGTTAAAGGTAAATGCAAATGCAGCGAAAGAAAAGTCTAATCATAATAACAATCCCCATTAACTTTCTCCACCTAATTTACGATCACCTATAACCTACAAGATTACACGTACAATTTGGCTGGCTGCCATTAATGGCAAAAACATTCATGTGGGAGGGTTAACATTTGTCACGGAGCAGGGAGGAAGGGAGGGGAGATCGTAATATTAATTGAATGTTTCGTAATTCAAGTAATAAAAAAGGTGTAACGAGTGAAAGATGATTATGAGAAAAAAAAAGAAATTAGCTTTAATATCTTGACAATGTAAATTTTTAAATTTGAAATCGCTACTGCCTCGGGTTATTGAGTTTTTCATTTCTTGTTTTTCGCTTTTCCTTAGCTATCTTTTTTTGTCATTTACTATCCCCCCCCTCCCTTCTATTTCTCTCTTATCACTCGTGTCAAAGCAAAACCTCGAATATTACCTTTCTTCGTGTTTCCTGGCGTAAAATCAGTTTCCAGTGACGTCAGACCAGTTTTCATTTTCGACGATCCCACAAACAGCTGCTGCAACGCCGTCACCGTCCTACCCTGGAACCAGGACTTTTGTCCTATACCGACCAGCCACCAACTTCCATTGACTTTTCTTCGCGAACAAAAATATACCGAGTGATGCAATTTTCCGATTTCACAAGTTTTACGAACGCCGAACTTATCGCGCCGAGTGCGAAGTTTTTATCGCGTCTCGATCCCGCAAGAACGACGAGAGACCCCAAAAATCGAGTCCGACGTATCTTCGACTTGTCTATGGAAAATTTTTTCTTTCGAACGAGTCGATAATTTTCACTCAAAAAAATTCAATCGATCATTACGATAAAATTTAATACGCTCCTAAGAATCAACGTACGGTAAAAAAAAAGAAATTTTAAGGGTTTTTTGGAATTTTTTATTTTCTCTCAAAAAAAAAAAGAAATTCTTTCTACACAACTCACAGGGAAACTAACGTCAGTCAGTTTTCGCTCGTTTCAGCCACTCCAAGTTATTACGTCACGAATACCCACTTCCGGGTACCAGTTCACCCACAGCCTCTTCTGTAATTTGAAATCTCCACGAGACTAATTAATTATATCTATTCGAGCGCTCATCCTGACATCCGTTTACAAGCCCTCGCGTCCGTCGGTCCATCCGTTACGCCCGAATTGCCAACTGACAGTATTTGTCAGGCTGACAATGAATTCGCATTAACGTCCATAATCAGAGTTAAGCGTATCAAGCATGATAATATACTGTCCCGTCTAAGCCTTTGGAAAACAGCCCGTTATTTGCTTGGTTCGCGATATCGTTATACGCAACGCACAAATATACCTGCCGTTTGAGTATATCGATTAATTGATATCGATCGAGGCACACGATATAGACCATATGGGATTTCCTTGTCAATATAAAAAAAAAAGAAGAGTATCCTGCATTACTAGCCTATGGAGAGCTCCACAGGTACTGCCCTTAGAAACTTTCCGAGAGACTTAGCAATTTGCTAAGATGGCTGGCAAGTTAACAACTGGCTGTTTTAAAAAAGGAGGTGCAATAGGGGAGGCTGGTGGGGGGGAATAAAACACCTTGTCCATAAAAGCCCCAAGAAAGTTTAAACAACTAACTTCTTTCTCGGATACCGGGACGCGGCTAAAATCACTCTTCAGAAAATTCTACTTAAACTCGACGTCGTTTTACCGCTGTCCTACCATTTTTCTTGGATGTGAAAGGAACAAAAAAAAGAATGAACGTGTAACTTGGAATTGTATTTTGGTTGGCTTTTTTTTTGCACTTTTAAGAGGTATTGTCGTCAAGTGCCTTTATTTTTGTTTGATTGTTGATGACAATTGTTACATTTATTAGGGCAATTATGAAGGAATAATTAGAGGCACGTGGCTGATTTTTTGGGCAATTTATATTAACTGATTGGCCGTAGCCTGCGGATGCTGGTCAAACGTGAAAGGAATTTCGTTCGCTTTAAATGCTGCGTTTATTTCCGCTAACACTGGAGCCCGGAAACACATTGGTTGGATACTACGTGGTGTTGTTGGGTGTCGATGGTGTCGCTAGTGTCGCTGGTGATGCCAGCAGCAGGATTCTGATGGTTGTATTAAAGTTTTGTAGTCCAGTGGGAGTTGGCGCTGCAGTCGGTAGCGGCGGCGTGGGTAACTACCGACCTGTGTTTATTGCAGCCCAGTTTGCAAAGCTCACTTTAAATGGAAATAACGTTCCTATTTTGTAGGAGACAGAACTTTTCCGCGTTTGAAATGGATCCTAGTGATATTAGATATACCTAAGTATGAAGTCGGTATGTTTCGCAGAGTCGTAAAACCGTTGAAAATTGAATTTCACGAAAATTATTCAGCGTACGTAGAATCGGTTTCTTCTTTCGCGCGTTCATAAATTCACATTAATTTGCATTGGCGTATCCGTCGTCGATATTTCAATTTTTCAAATTATCTCTCAACGTTCATCAATTTACGAGAATCGCAAAGGGATAATTATTTATTTTTATTTTCCTCAAATTGTGTCCACCTAAGAACGCATTGTAAAGTCGGGTAATTAAAATTCCTCGTAATCGACGCACGCCGATGCGTAGCGCGAGTAAAATTTATCTATTTTGCGATCCCTTCGTAAAGTACTGCTCTCGTGGATATTTTATCCCAATTGTATTCCGTCGTAGGGACGACTCTTTTTTTTTTCAGTTTTAAAAGGGATTCGACTAATCCGAATCCTACAGGCAGGTGGCTACTCAAGCGCGGACAGGATATTCAACCTAATTCTAGTACGAAGGGACCTAATGTAAGCCCACTTAATTCTCAATCGGCTTAACCTACATACCCGCCACTCAACTCTACTCAGCACGGTTTAGTTAACTTCGAGCGACTAGCTGGTAAAATAACCATAAAGCTTAACAACTGTACAGGAATATTATACGCCTATGTAACCTAACCTAACATAACCCTATATGGGTAGCGTGTATATAGATATACAGGCACGTTACTCGATTCTATAGGATTTACATGCTAAGACTGATAATCTGATCGTCGATTAGATCTGCATTAGGATCATTTATTATGTGAAGAGACGTGTGACGTTATTATTGTTTAATTACAATGTTGATTATTATTATTATTTTATATACTTATTTTGTGGTTGAATTACCTTACTGCTGCAGGTTAAGAAGTTAACTGCAATGGGGTATGTCGAGCTTTATTATTTTGTGCAAATTTCACATTTGCACGTTACAAGTAATTTACTTAAGACGTTGTAACGGAGTTTAGGATAAAAGTTTTTTGCATGGCTTTAATTTATTTTAATATTTAGGTCAGGGGGTCAAGGTATCATTTAATCTCATTAGCAGATAAGACTTTCTAAGAGGGGTAGGTCGTCTCTCTGTACTTGTTGGAACAATTCCAACTGCAAGTTTCATTGCGGGATTCATGCAGTGGATTATGAAATATGACGCTCTGAGGTTGCAGGGGATGACGTTTTTGAGAAAACGTGTAAAATTTATTTTGAAAAAAAAAGAAAATACAAGTCGTTAATCCATATGCAATTTTTCGAAGTGAAGCGGCGATATTGAAAAGTTGACATTTTCCAATTTTCCGAATCTCGTGACGAATGAACTAAACGACCGTGCATTTTTCAAAGGGATTCGGATCTATGGGCATGATCCACAATGATCGACGACGTCGAGCGACGCGTGACCGACGAAGGAAAAAATCGCGCGTTGCAATAGTCGCTCAATTCCTGAAAATATATCAAAATCCAACAGGCTCGATTCCACCGTCGAAAATCGTTGGAAAAATTCAATTTCACAACCCTCAATTATTTATCAATCTACGTGCATTCGTTACCGGTAAATTTTCAAAAAAAAAAAAAAAAAAACATCCCTCAGTACCGAACAAAAAATTGAAATCAGTACCCAACCACTAGTCACGTTAACAAGATTATCTTATTTTCCCCAGTACCAAAAAATTACCAATAAATGTTGTTCCAATACCTCTAGTGACGTCACAATTCATTAAAAACTACACACCGCACCAATGGTATTTATATCCACGCGAAAAGTCAAAGTTTCCCCAGGTAAAATACTGACCATCCACCCTATATGTATATACACGGTGAGCAATTTTCAAAATAATTAACGTACGGTGCTCGGAGCGTCGCAGTTTCCACACGAAGGTACCGAGTAGCATAATGCACAACGTTTCCGATCGTTCCGAGCAGAGAAGCATAAATGCTGTTACGAGGCTAACGAGATTCTCCTAATAGACGTCCAGTATGCGCACCTTTGATATCCCGTTCACATGTATGCGGCAAATTGCAAGCTGCGTTCTCTACGTTCTGCGCCTGCCGAAGGCATAATGGGAGGAGGAATCCTTTGAATCCCCACTGGCCGCGGTCCAGTACGATCGAAATACTTAAGCAAGAACCCAAAGTCCAGCTTTGACATATCAATGAAATATCCAGCCGGCAATTTCAGCTTGAACGAAGATAAACGGCATAGGTATCCCCGGTACCCAGTAGGCAGTAGGCAGGCCAGGGTACTTTGTCAGCCATCCAAAAGATGGTTGCCAATCGAAAAATATTTTCAGCTTCCATCTTCGAAAAGCATCCGCAGGCCAGCCAACCCACTTTTCGATTATTCTTCGCGAGAAACTTTTACGAGCACTTTGACAGACGGCAAGCGCTACTGTTCGCGCGCTGCTTTCGATTTAAAAAGTTTTTAAAGCTCGAGCTTTTTTTTTTATATATATATTTCTAAGCTCCTTATTTACCGGGCAAATCGGTCTCGCGAACGAAGAACAATCCTTTCTCGAAATGGCGACACGTTTCCTCCGACCTAAAGATTTCGAAAGGCAGAGACCATACGTGACATAAATTATCACATTAGACTCCCAGCACATATCTGGTATTTTATGAGGCTGGCACGTTGGCACCGGCCAGCGTACGATTCCTCTTCCGGTATAGCCGACCGGTCGGAGGCCATTTGTGTCCTACGAGGCTTTTCACCCCTTTTTTCGCTCCACCCTCCTGGTCCATCATCTCTTTTCCCAGCATCTTCCATCCTCCCCTCGTCTCACCCTCATCGCCACTACGATCGCCCGATATTTCATCTCTCTGACCTCGTCCTGAGACTCGCCGGACTATTCTGCTACTGGCTCAAACTACCCCTATGGCTGCTTACCTACCAACCTACGAACCTGAGAACCTAAGAACCTACCAACCTACCAACCTACCCACCTACCAACCTACGAACTTTTACCAACCTACCCTTACTTTACTACTCACAAATCTCACTCTGCGCGCTTTACTCTCCCTTTGAACGGGGTTTATTCCACTTTCGGTATGAACCTGACCAGATTTACTCGGTTCGTTTTATCTGCCACTGAAACGGTACGTTTCTTGGATCATTTTGGTAGCCTCGTGCGGAGGCTGGAGAAAGTTTTTTTTTTTTTTAATTATTATTGCCAAGCGTCAAGATTAGGTGGGAGACCACGGGATAAAATGATCTATGGGACGTATATCGGGGTTATTGATTTTTTTGGGGGAATTTTCGAATTTGCGGGTATTTATGTTTTCGCTGATTTTTATCAGGATTTTAACGCTGGTTTACTCGCCAGGTCGATCGATATAGCTAACGTTGACACGTCGTATGCAAATGAAACTGATTTACATGCACGTGGTTAATCCTGATTATTCGAATTCGCGACTATTCGCCAATGTAAAGACAAAAGCGGACTTTTGCGAATTTCGATTGGCTTTTTACCATCCCAGGGTGGTTGTGTTTCTGGACACGCGTGACTATGATTCGCGAAAGTTTTGTCGGTTTTTTATCAGTGACGTCATGGCTATCTCTTAAAAATACAAAAAACAAAGTAACACGTCATACTCGCCCAATTAAAAATCCAAAAAGTAGACTAGCCCATGAAAAATTATTGTCCGATTAAAAAAAAATTAACTAACGTATAAACAATACTAACCACTGTTGTTGCTATATACGCAAAAACAATAAACCTGCTTATCCAATCCCACATTTCCACTTACGATTAGAAATTTTTTTGTCGGGTAATCAGAAGCTAGACATTTTTTTTTCTCCTAGCCAAAGTCTTCCTACACCACCCAGCTACTACTTACTAAGCTCTTAGATCTCCATTCTGTATACAGCTTTTTTTTGCCTTCGGGCCAAAGTAGGGTCAGTAATAAAGCTTAGGCTCAAATGGAAGCTGCTTCCTTCGTACGCACGTGTATATCTATATATTTTGCAGTGTATATAGCATGAATTTTAAGACGGGGAATGGATATATTATACCCAGTGTTATATATATATATATATATATATATTTATTAAATGAATGATCATTATACTCGCTTCGTCGTAACTTCTTTGAAAAAAAAATTTTCTATATTTCTGTTTCTCATTCATAATGTTTTTCCTGCGTTAAAGATTCTGGTCCATTTTCACCGTCGATACTCAACTTCACTCGCGCACGAAACACGGTCAGCATCACGCGGGTTATCAGTTTGCGAATTTATTATCGAAAACATCTCGCGTGCTTTATCCTTAGCGAAAGCACCTCGTACTGTTTGGCTGCCGATGACGTATTGCTATGCGAACAGAAATCAGCAACGAAGTAAACAATCATATTCGAAGGGAAACAAAGCCGTGGAAATTGAATGGGAAAGAGGAGCGTCGTGCTTTTCTCGAGTGAATTCGTCGCGAATCTCCGTTCGAAAAGGAGGGCGGATCGAAGCCATAAAAAAGGGAGTGCTGGCGCGAAAGATATTTTTCGAGAATCAAATTTGGCCGAGGCCTTGTTTTTTTTTTATTTTTTTGAAATTTTTCGCGAGGTTAACAAACAATTTTTTCTTTTCAGCCTACACCGTCGAACAATGGACGCTTTATTATTTTCTTCTCCTTACACGGATTAAGTCTGCCCCGGTATCAGTGAATTTTTGGAATTTCTTCCTAGAGTTCCTGACGTAGCAGCTTTTGTCCTTTCTTGCCCCCCCCCCACCCCCCTTTCTCCCCTCCGCTTATCTCGTGCCCACCGAAGAAATGGCCTCTAAGGGCGATTCGCTTTTTGCTGCCGGTTCTAACGTTAACGACGAGTGGCCAAGGTTATTTGTACACGTCACGTAGATAGCGAATTATGACCGTAAAATGTATAGTCCTCGAAAGTTTGTCGGGGCTTGTAAGGGTTTACCCCTTTGGGATTGATTAGCTTCCTTTTTGCCAGACATTTTTTTTCTTCTCGACATAATAGCTCCACCGAAGACATTGCAGGGACGAATTGTCAATGGGGATAAAAAAAAGATCAGGAATACGTCGAATTTAAAGGATCTGACGATGTTGGGTAAAAAAAATTTTTTGGAAAATTTTTCACACTTTTTTCAAAATACCCCTTTCGATGCCCGAGACCCAAACTCTCGGCTATACTCCTTCCGCGTAATTACCTATCGGGAGGCTTGAAATTCCAAGACCCGATCTTATCTCGCATAGATTATAGCCAATCAAGACTTTCGCTTCCGTCATTATAAAGGTTGATCCCCACTTTCCCCACATTCTCCACTTTCCCCACCCTTATCGCCGCGCACCCCATTACCACTTTCCAGAGACTCGTCATTTCTGATCTCATCGTCGCTTTACAGTAAAGCCAAAGCGTTTTGCCCCTTTGTAATCCATCCGATCCACCCATCCTGCCTTCGAATTTCATCCCTTCGGCGGAGTCTCAGGCTTTTTCGAATATATCCTCATCTCTCTCTCTCTTTTTTTTATTAGTCAGATCCATTCGACGCCTTTCAGCCCCCCCTCTCCCTCCCCCCTCCTTATACGATAAGCATCCCTCACGAGCAGCCTCGCCCGTCGGAGCTTCGGCTTGTCGATTCCTCTCGGTGCTAAGCCGATGCACGAGAACGACTTTGATCCCTGGGATCTTCTTATAAGCTTTGATGCACTGTTGCCGCTTCCGTACCCTTAATTTTCATCCGAGACCAAAAGATAAGACGCCTATTTCCCCTTGGCCATTTTATCATCGCCGATGGCGCGCAAGTATTTATTTCATAACATTTGTCACCGTTGAAAGATACTTTTAGGCAATTTCGCACGCACTTGTTTAACCCCATGGTTATATGGGAGCCAGTTTGAATTTCATTATGTAATCCACTACTAGCCTCTTTCCAGGGATGCTGGAGCGTCCTTGTAACACAGTGCTGCCACCTACCTCCGAGTGGTCCGTAGGTAGTAACGATGTCGCGTTAATTACTCGACATCGCTTCGCCGCTTCGAAACACGAGACTCCAGGTTACCGCGCAGCGAGGCCTGTTAATGCACCCGGGCATTGTTCTTGGGACTATCGCTTTAGGAACAGGTTGCGCAACTCGATAACTGCCCCCGACTGTCATTTCCTTTTCCACTGATTCTCTGAAGCTTGCCAATTTTTCGCTAAACGATCGTCGAGTCGCGAGGAAGAAATGATAAATTTATGGAATAAACGGGATAAATTAATATTTAATTATCATACCGATAACGGAGACAGGTGGTTAACGATAGGAAAAAAAAAATATTTCGTCGAGTTTAGATAATCTCGTATGGGAAATTGATAATGAATAAAAATATTGATTTGATTTTTTTTTTTTATAGAAGAAGCTTTTCGGTGAAAATGACAAATTTTTCGATACGATCTCCGAGCATAAGCGTCGCCAGGCGCCATATTTAATTGTATGCAATATTCATGAGAGAAAGAAGCGACGATAGTTCGCCGATATCCGTACTGTAAATCATTCTGTATCGGGCAGGACACGAACGCGGCATTAAACGATTAGCCGAGCTCGAAGGGGCGTCGGAGGCTCCCATGGATGCTCCGTGTAATCCGCATAGGCGGAAGTGCAGCCCTGTCAGGGTAGCAAGACAAAGTCTTTAAATTGAACTTAAAATATTTAATAATTAATTGCTTTTTATGTGTTAATTTCGACTAGCTTAATGTCAAGCCAGCAAACGATACCAGTAAGGTAGGACTAATGGCTAAATCAACCAGCCTATTTTTAAATGCTTATTAAGGCGGAAGATTTAGAAGCATTAAGAATAGTAATTGAAAAATTTATCGTGGGTGGCAGCACTTGTTAGTCGTTGGCAGCCCAGAACGCGTCCCTCCCCTTCTTTCCTTCTCTTTGATTTTCTCCTTGTCTCAATTATTTCTTTTGCTGACATATTATCGAATTTTTCGGATTTTCTTTTGATCAGCGACTACTGTCGATAAAATTTGCCGTCGCGATGAAATTAATTGCTTGTATTTCTAGCTAATTAAGATCGAGAAGGGAAAAGAGAATTGAAGGTGAAAACGATGAGGGGGGAAACTCTCTCTTTCTCCGGAGCACTCGGAAGAAAAGTCGAAAGCACCCTGGGGAATAATGTGGGTTAACGAGGAGCGCTGAGTTCGCCGATCCTAATGACTAATCGGTGAACAAAGCAGCCGCCATTTCTATAATCGATAGTTATATCTCAGAGTCAGACCCCGAGTGGCGAAATAACGTTAACGGCCAGACGGACGGCCACCCCTTTGCTTTTTCAAGTTAACGCACCGGAAGAGGGTAATTGAGAGAAAAAGAAAGAAACTTATTCGCAAACGTCAGCTGAAAAATTTGAAAAAAATATTTTTACAATTTTTTTTTTAATTTTTACATGCCCCTCTACCATTCGAATTTTTGAATCTCCCGCTTTACTCAAATAAAACGGACGATTCGACATGCAGTTTAGTGATGTCTTCTATTTTCCGTAATACCTTTGACACGACGGGGCTTGAAAGGTCGCGAGGGGGGGTGTGGAGTAGGGCTCCCCCCCGGCCATGTGACGCACCCTCAATCAGATTTCCTCGCAATCAGTAACTCTGTGTATTTTTCAAATCAACTTACACAAACATGAGTGAGAACGAGGTAGACGGGAGACTCTTCTCTGTGTTTCATCCTGGATCAGCGCGAGGCTGAGTCCCCTTGATCCACCAATCCCCAATCCCCAATCCTCGTGCCGCTTGCGTAGAAAATCATAGAAAGAGGTGGTGGGTAGATATATACATGGCACAAGGTAGGGTAATTTTCAATTTCATTTCAATCCGTAAAATCGAATGACGCGTCGCCGTGGTAAATATTTTTCATTCGTTCGAACGTTATTCGAAGCGTTTGGTCAGTCGGCAAACATTAAATTTCATTCTGTCGCGTTTTCATCGAAGTGGATTAAAAATTCAAGTAAAAAAAAAAAATTCATCAATCTCATCGGCCAAATCGAATATTCTTATTCGTCTCGAAGACCGCGTCCATTACCTCGTTAAGAAGGTTCTGGAACCTAATATGCGAAATGCACAGTAGAATGAATATATATACACATACATGTTAAATCTAACCTAACTATATTTCCAGTCCGATATTCCAGGCCGTTTAATCCTCCAGCTCGATGTAGAAAACTAGTAACCCCACAGAGTAATATCACGTTCCGCGTATTCAACCATTTCCGTAATACGCGAGTCCGACAGCTCTTCTCTGCAGGAAGTGCCTGATCATCGTATTTCTGCAACAAAGCCCAGCAGCCGGCACACGGCAGTTCTCCGGCAAACATAGAAGCTCGTGTATCAAAACTGTGCGACTGTCGGACGCGTAACAAGCTCATTAATATCACTAGGATATTAATTAAAGTGGCACTTCGCTAGAGGCTTCGCGAGGGGACTTTACGGTCGGTCATAATTTAACTGAATTTTCTTAATGCCTACGTCGCTGGATAAAATATCCCCCCCCCCCCCCCTATTAAAATGCGTAAGTTTTCGGAGGTTCGGCGCGAGGTGACTGAGCTTTTTCGTCCTTATACACATATACACACACACATATATATATACAGTTACGGCGTCCTAAAGAAAGTGCTGAACCTGCGAGCCATGTTATCGCCGCGTAGCTCGGCAGCGCCATCTTTCCTACGCATCTGACCTGAATGTACCTAGAGACTCCAGACACCCTTTGTATAGCTGTATCTAGGTAGTCGGGATTCCCCGTTTTACCTATATCTCTTTGCGATACGACTTACTTAATCCCAGCTTACCGTATCTTCTCGGCAGGCTCATTCATCTCTGACGTTAATTTCGACGTTTACGGTTTCTTAGTCTCTTCGCGTGACCTTGAGAAGGACCTTAATGCCGTCCGCGCATGCGCGGAGCGTCGAATGGAATTTTACGAGCTCAGCGAAGGAGGCGGGCAGCCACGCACGCACACGCGTACACGGTGGACTCTCGTTAAGTGACGAAACCTCTTTGAGGCTCTTTCTTGGGGATCCGATTAGAAGAAGAAGATCGGTTAACGGGAGTCTCCCCTCCACTCTTTCGAAGTCTTTTCTCTCGATTGTTTTTCTTTTCACTCAGTCCTTTCGCGTCCGTACACATACACGGTCGGTCGCTGCGCGCGCGCGAGTGCGTGTGTCGTCTCGAGCCTCAAGGGCAAAAGCTGCCCGGAGGAGGGGAAGCTTTCACTTATCGAGCATATTTACTTAAAGGAAGTTCCACCGTCTAAGCTCCGTATAGGGTGAGTTTTTTTTTTCTTTGTATTTTATAATATACGATGCCAAATTCTTACGTAATAATTAACGGGCTCGTATGAATAATTTATAATTACTTGCGTGTTTGAAAATCGTAATCTAGGAACAACCTCATTAAACCATATCTCGAAGTGGGTAAATATCCCGGTGCACGTTCACAGGGAGTTACGTAAGGATTTCAATAGATGCCATTTTTAAAGAGAATCTCTAACCCGTAAATACTGGAGTGGACGATACTTCTCAATTAGTCCTGATTACATTTAATCCCCTTGTCGAGCGGT
>JARQSU010000763.1:536092-550093 GCA_030142265.1 Calameuta filiformis
TCGTATCGGGTCTTGAGAAATGTCATTGTCGTATCAAAAATTGATATTCTTTTTCTCGGACATTAAATAACCCGGCGCATCTTTTCCGCGAGGATTCGATTCTTCATTCACGATCGCTTTGCTTCCCTGCGAGTGTCACGTATACAGAGCAGAAAATATCGGGCTGGATTTTGGCTTCGCGCTTCGCTTACTCTGATACGAGGATTTCGATTTAACGCGGCTACGTGATTTGTGAACGCGATCAGTGACTTTGGTTTGGATTAGCATCGACGGAATTGATCTTACCGGATACGTTGAAGTTTGATCGGACAAAGTATTGGAAAAAAAAAAATAGAGTCGTAAATTACGCGTCTCGTGAAAAATTTCGACTTATGCAAATTTTTTAAACTCTTGAAATTTCCTGAAACTTATGTCGTGCGTATCGCTTGTGGTATAATTTATTTTAATGGTTGTTGACAAAGTATAGATATAATCGGACCCAGTGCATTCTTACGAAACTTTTTGATCGCGTGTCCCGCCAGTTATTATCGCAGTTCGAAAAGTTCTTCCGCGTTGGAGCACGACTCGGTTAAATTGTTCGTGGGCATAGTTATTGAAAGAAATATTATAATTACAATTAACGGGTAAATCTGTTATAAAAATTAAATAAATAAAATTCGATCAGTCAATTGTATAGAATAATTTTTTTTATTTTTATTCATTATCAATCCCAGGGTGAAACTTTCTTGTCATACTGTACCTCAAGTCGCATCCACAATCCATTATTTACGAACGCTTATTATAATCAGCCGACGAGCATTAAGTGACACCTTCGTCATCCTCGTTAGCGCTCGCTGCAGTTAGCCCGAACCTACCTTTACTCTTACTACTTAAAGCCTTAAGTGTCGTTCACAGCGCATAATAAATTCCCGGTAAGCAGAGACGTAGTTTTAGAAAAAAATTATAGAGTCCGTTAAACGCTGGGCAAACACTTTGACGTTTAATTTTATACGATTAATTATTTATTTTTAATTATTAGCATCGTCTATAGTCTGTCCGTAGTAATTATTTCAATCTGGACAAACAATGGGAAAGTTACTGACTTTGCGCGAGGCCGTCCCGGGGGTTCGTGCCAGAGTCTCTGTCGTATCAGATACAAGAGTTCGTCTTGTTGGGGTCAAGAGCCGCGTAACAAGGTCACATTAGGTGCAGTTGGTTAATTACGAAGGAAGATGCGCTCTCGTAAAACGGTCCTCGTGAAAAATTTGTCCTCGATTGGTTTCTGCTGGTAGTCGATTGTTATCGTCAACAGGATATGCAAGATCGTATTATTGGAATAGAAATTTTTTAAAATATTTTCGATATCTTTGCACAGCATCACTTTTTTTCCCCAGGCATTATCTACGCTATCAGATGTAGAACGAGAAGTTGATATAACGACAGTGACGAAAAATCAATGGCTGTCTGACCCAATTAGCTGGGATTACTTATACGTGTCGTGTATATATATATATATTTAACATTTGATTTCCTACTCCTATTACTATTGATACTGCGTGCACATCTATCATTACAACATGCGATCTCATGGTTGGCAGAACTAATTTGCTAACAGCCAAACAACAGTCAGTTCTCATTTATACGTGGACAATGCTATTGTACCGTTGAAATATTGCTTAACAAACTGGAATTGTTGGGATATATATATATATATTTTATTAATCAATTGTCGCTTGATAATTTACACGTAAACGCGCAGTTGGCAATTTATGGTAATTCTCACGATTTCAAACTAGGAAATTGCAGTGAGGTTGTAATAGAGCAGGAAATATGGTAACATTACGCAAAGCTAAAGTAGGTACATTGGAATCGGTTATCCCTAATGAAATCTAGTCACGAAGTGGAATTGCGTGTGAATGTGGAATTGCGCTTTTTTTTTCTTTTTTTTTCTCTCTTTTTTTTTAATAACATCCCTCGTTGAACGGTTGTATTTTAAAGTGCAGCTGGCTCCAGGTGGGATTGTAATTGAAGTATCGATTTTAGTGTCTGCTTTTTAGTGGAATTGCACGAATTGGCAATTACATTGGATATAATTAACATTACCAGCTATAACTGATCGTCAATGGATTGTACGTGTGTATATGTAATATTTCGAATGGACTAAGATACACTTAACCCTTGGTAATAATAATATCTTATATAACGGTGGGGGGGGGGCTGATTTATTTGATATAATGATTATATCAAGTTATATAATGTGTATATCTTAGTTTTCTTTGTCTATCGTTTTTCTTCCCTTCCACTTGAATCAAGTCGACAACACGCAAGCTACAACCCTATCCAAATGGAAGGATAGGCATACTTTTCTTGGCGCCACCCTAGGGAAATTAGCAGCCCTTGGCAGGTCGATGCCAATTTGCACCCCCCGTTATATGAGTAACTTCACTCGGGAGACTATCATTTTCTCTTATTCCAGTATAAACCCTCTTTCGAAAGACATGGCTGTTCGATGGTCGACGAATTATTTTGGATAATTTGAAGAAAAAAAAAAATTCAAAATTTTACAAAACTCGTTATTTTATTTAAATTCGTCCAAAATATTATATGTTTTTCCTCGAAATGGACTTTCTCGTTGCGTCATATGCACAGCGCGGAGAGCATGAAAATGTCCTATAACGGGTGTCACTGTGTTAGCACGTACGAATTTGCGGTGCGCATAAGAACGCGTCTCCACGTCGCGCTTCACTTTAAATGAAATTACTTCCGTCGAGTTACGTTGCGTTCCTCAAGACGATGAGAGTGGCCTGCATCCAGGATTCCTACGTGGCATCAAACCTCCTGGAAGGAAGAGAAGGCGAACGTTCTGGATGTTTTCATCCAAGGATGCCTCGGTAATAAAAGTCTGTGGATCTTACGGCTAGATAATCTTATGGGAACATGGCGTCGTGTACGTTCAACCCATAAAGTTGCTGCGCCGCGACGCTGCTCTTCCTCACACAGTGGCGTAAACTCTCGATTTATTAACCCCCCGGCGAACGCTCGAGAGACGGGATAGTTTCGAGAGATGCTAAGTGTGGGCTTACGCGAAAGACATGGCAATTCTTGTGCTTCGCGTAAGGAAATTTATTCTGTGTTAATTGTGCAATTTTATGAACTTCCATTTTTTTCTTCTTTACGAACTTTTATTTCTTTATTATTTATTCACTGGTAACCGGAACAAGGCTAAGACGCGAATAGATATTAACATGCGGTAATTTTTTTTTGGAAAAAATTGCTGTTTAAAGAAACGTTTTTTTTTAAAGGAAATATTAAAATCTCTATGCCGTAGCATTAATCTCAATTCGCATTCGTAATTTTTAGCAATTCCAAACCTGACACAAGTATAAGGGCTGATCGTGTCGCAGCTCCTTCCACGATGTAGAATCGCGCCAGTCGGTTCAACCCTCGTTATAGAAAGTTTACTTTTTATAAAGACCACCGGGGGACCCGAAACTTCCTAAGGAGGCTTCTTTATGTCTAAATATGTTCCTAATGGCATGTCCCACCCCAGTGCCGGCGCCATTGGGAACCTAGGGGTAGTCACCACCCCCTGGATACCTTAACGATCGGCGAACATTCCCTGCAGTTTACTGTTCCGTATAAAAGCTTATTGTTCAACGTCAATCGAGAAGTCTTAAAGATTTTACATTTCTTATACACCCTGTATATCGATCTTAGGCTCCTGTACCATATATATATCTGTCATTCGTTTGTATCTCAGACTTCATTTTTTAACCAAAAAAATTGTCAATATCTCAAGTCGTTACGAGGGTCAACAATTAGGTACGTGAATATTTCGACGAGAGGCGTGTCAAAGAATTTATCGAAATTCTTTACTTTTTTCTATTTCCTGTACAATGTGACGTATTTAAAACACGTAACTTCCGGTCGCGACATTTTTTTTCCACCCAGTATCTGGTTTCCGGCGAGGAAGGTCCTAGGGTATTTGCTGCCTTACGAAATGCGTAAGGGCGGCCCTATAAAAAGTTCACGTAATTCGCTGATGTATAGAGGCTTGGGCTGTATTAACGTTACGACCCGAAGCACCGCCGACGAAATTCAAGACTCCCGCAACTTCCTGCGGGACTGGAATTTCAATGTGGCGACTTCGAAATTCCGACAGTTACCAACTTCGTGGAGTTTCCCGATTGCCAATGTAAGAAGCTGTCTTTCTCTGTCAGCCGAATATTACCATAACGACAATGAGCGGAATCGCAACCCCCCTTCGTGCTAACGATTAAGTATCTCGAGTCTCTAGGAGCAAATTCTAATTGACGTAATTACGGTATTTAAACGAAACAAAAAAAAGGACATCCAACTTACTTAATTCGAAAATTTTTATTGTAGGGAATATACTCGAAAAAAAAATTCTATCCGCTTCGACTTTGCGTAAGGAATAGTAATATTTTTTTTTTACCAACTTTGAGCTGAGTTGCTAAAAAAAATATACCCTGACAAAAGTCATGAAATAAATTTCAGTCCGTAATTTCCCTTGTAAGCTTAAGGGTTTGAATTTTTTTTTTTCGAACTTCAACCAATCGTATTTCGGGATTGTTTATTAAAAATTCTTTAGGATGGGCATATGCCTTTATTTCAAGAAAAATCTTCGTGACTTTTAATTTTCGTAATTTATCTGAGGGTTGATTTGGATTCTCGATGGGTCTGTTCCTATATATATATATATATATATATATATGTATATATATACTGCAGCAGCATATTGGCACGTGCTCGATGGATTTTGCTTATATATCTTCACGTCACGTCCGTTTCAGGCTGGTTTGAGAACATCGGAGGTGATTTTGATCAATGGTTTGATGAAGAGCAGCCATGTTGGATAGTTAAAGGGTGGAGGCCGGTGGGTGGGAACGACTTTGGTACGTTATACAGGACCTCCTTGTCCTACGTGAATACAATCGGCTTGAACTTACGTAAATGACACATTGATCCCAAGAGACTATAGACTGTAGAGAATAACTCTCGAATAGAAACAGAGAATTTACAGTACAATTATTACGTGTATTACAATGGGTGACAAATGGAGTCATTCATTATTTAAATAAATAGATATACCATTTTATGCGCACCCGTATTTACGGATATTACACAATAATCAAATTACGTATCTTTATTCGCAGAAATAATAATAACGCATAATTTCGTAAATAAAATTTTTATAATTTCCATATACACCTCAATTTTGCGTCTTACCTGGAATAAATGTTTTGTTAGTTTTCGAAATTTCTTTTTTTTTTTTTTATTTCTATTTCGTCTCTCGCCCATCGCGTTAAAAGGTTGGAAAAATTCTTTCGAAGAAAATTCCGGCACAATGCGGCTAAATAAGTGTCTTACGAAATCGATAAAACGAACAATGGAAAACGTATAGTCGAAGAATATTTCTTTTATTGCCACCCCCCCTAGCCCCCTCCCATCCACCACTCGTCACTTCATGAATCGATCACCTCAATACGACTGTCCTATAACTATAGTCGATCGGAAATGGGTTACCTATGGGATTTACGTTGTATAGACTATATCGATATAGGACTGATCGTATGACGTATATCTGCAGTATAAAACCTATCAGAATTAGTTCAGGACTCTGGAATTGGCAGCCTCCCGTCGTCGAACCATTTGATGCCGCACGATTTAGGCGTTTCTCTTTTTATTCTCCTTGGTTGAAAGGAGCGAGAAAAACTGTGTTATCGCACGTAACGAATCCGACGGCCTTCCTGGGCTCTTAAGTAGAAATGGTTTTTCTGCAGTCAGACGAGATCCTTGAAACACAAAGTATGTAGCGTTGCGAGTCGATAAAATTTATGCCGCTTGCGCGGGGCGATTAGTTTTTAAAAGCAACGTTGATATTACATTTTTATATTTTTATGTAGGTATGTATATATGCTTCGTGCGTCACTTTTTTTTTTCATACTGTGACTGATGGCCTCAAATCCAAATTTTATGACTCGGGAGAGAATGAAAAGTGGGTGAGTAAGACAAAGAGGGAGAGAGAGAGGGAGAGAGAGAATGAACAGTACATTCTGGAACACGAAACAAATTGATTCGTCCATCCCACGGCGGAACGTCAATTTCAGAAAATCCGAACACGTACAATTTGTTTTATCTCGATTGTTGAATTTTCAAATTTCACCGCGAATGGCAGTGTCAGTTTTTTTTCGCGCGTATTTTTGTAGTTCACGTAACGTACGTCGGGTATATCACGTCGTGTCAGATCGTAAAACATATTCTATGCTTTTTTATTTCGATATGTAATTACTGCAAATGCAGTATAAATAAATTGTGACGTATTAAGAGATCGGACTGTTTCTAAATTTTAGGGTACAGTCATTTTTGTATATGTCTCATGTATATATACTTTTTTTATTACCGATTTGAGAAACCAAGGTAATAATTGCTCAGCAATAAGCATGGCGATCTTTAGGATTCCTTTAATCAGCTTGACTCCATCTTGGGTAATCAGAGCTTTATCGCTTGATGGAAATAACTTATTTCTCGAAGTTCTTTTGTTGCGTGTAGCTCACTTGATCCCAGCCCACGCGAAATGACCAGCTTCTTGTACGTTATTGTAACGGTGACCTTTGACCCTATGACTAATCAATTATAATAATTGATCGTCCATTTCGATTACGTAATAGTCCCTCTAGCGGCCACTTAAGTCTAGTACCTTTATTTACTTTCGGTTGGTACCTACTTCTATTTTTCATGCATCTCAGTCTTGTCGCGGAATGGACAAGGGTGGCCAATTTTTGTGTAAAATATTTTTTCAAAAATTATTTGTCGGGGTTGACATTGAACAGTTTTTTTTTTCCCCCCTAAACCTATAGTATTATATTTGATACTGTTGATTTTTGTAATCAATTTTTTATAGCCATTACGTGATTGATTTGATTGTCATGCAATAGCATTTTATAAATGTAACGGGTGTTTATTTATTATCCTCTCACAGATTTCCTTACCACGTACACGGTACGGGCTATATTGGATATAGCCAATCCACATGTTGGCAAACATTCTCAAATTGGATTTAATTTGTGAAAAAAATTAGATCACCAGGATCCTCCGTAACGTTTACCTTGCAACTTAAAAGTTACCGGGAAACTTCGATCCGGGTGGAGCCGATATTTGTTTACCGGCGATTTGTCGAAACTATGTATAGAGCATAAGACCTGGCGAGAAACGAATGGCGGCCGGCGAAAGAGAATCGGCCCCCCGTGTTTACGCTCGCCGGAACAGTCGGAAAGTTCAGTAGTCACCCTTGCCGCCGAGGTATCAGTAGTAGCTACGGCTTGTATACACGGACTGAGGATATGGGCTGGTATACATATATATATATATAAGTCTAAGAGAGCAGGGTGTGTGCAGGTCGAAAGTTGAGATTTCTCAGGAAGGGGTTGGTATGTTTGTCCGAGGCTGGAAAGGGATGAGGAAGTATCCTTCGAATAGGGGATGATTTACGAAGGGAAAGAGCCATTCGCGCCATTAGCGTTTTCACACACTGTGCAATCTGACGTCCATTGATAAATCGCTTGGCTGACTAGGTATCGGAGTTATCTACTGATCCGTATATTTTATTGCGAAAATAATTCCTCCTTATGCCGCTACGCGTCGCTAATTAAAATAATATTTTTTTTTTTAATGTCCTCTGTGCGGGTTTTTTTATTGAAGTAGATTGCTCCTGAAAATTTGAAGATGAAATCAATTTCTACGAGGCGACTGGTACCCCTGATCCTCCTCCTAACAAGCCTAAGGTGTTTCCTACGTATTTCTTCACGGTCGGGTGGTAACCCTGGTATGTCGGGTATCTGGTACCTTGATATTCTATGTTTATGACGGAGACCTACATTGTTAACATTCTAATCAGTCCACGTGGATCCTTTACGGTTTCTAACCCTTACAGGCATATTTAGAATGCGTTAACGAGGAATGGGGGATTTCATGGACACTTAATTTTTAATTTATTTAATAAATCAAACTATCAGCCGTCTTTCCACTTATTTACTTTGACTGAAAATTGATAACGATCAAACATTTTTTTTTTTCTTAGAGTACATGTCTGATTATAACACGGGTTGATTCACTCACGTAAATCCAACTCCTGTTTCTCATTTTCTCCATAAGGATTAGGCACGCTAATAGCCACTTTGCTCAACCGCGTGAGCTGAGCTTTGGGAAACATGGAGCATCGTGGTGTTTTCGCCGAAAAATCCTATCTTATGATCTAATCCTATCTATAAGAGTGCGATTCAATTGGATTTTTAAAAATATTCAAAAAGTACTACTGCGCTGTACCGGGCGTCATGGTGACTCTTATACACGGCGTCTACTTTGACTAACAGATTCGATGGTTGAATTTTGCACGTGGAAATTCGAAGGAGACAATTACCTTTACGTGTCAGCAAACAATTTGGATCGCGCGCAGAATGCATTATGGAATTACAATTGTCCGTGCTGGGAATTTGCTTGAAGATCGAATTCGATTCTCTCTATCGGATGGTAATGCGGGGTCTCTGTATTATCATAACGATCAAATTCCACCAGCCGGTTTACAGTTTTGCAAAATTTCTCGATGAATTATTAATATTTATTTTTTTTTAAATATCATTTTGAATTATTTCAACCTCTAGTGAAATTCATGAATATCATTAAGAAATGATGATCGGCGTACTTGCTGGGTAATCAAAAATCATTATCGCGTACGTACCTGATGCTCTTAGCTGCTACCAGGTACATATATCAATCTAAACTCTAATGAATATGTATTAAGGATTATGCGAGGGTCTTTGTTCGCCTAGGGAAATTTACGAATTAAATTGTGTTTACTGATACGATACGTTACTGGTGTACGAAATTTATGTGATTTTCCTAAAACTTCTTATCGCACTTCGATAACAAATTTTTATTGATAATTTTGCCATATCGCACTGACATGTCGGATCACACGTGCTTCCCCGCATGTAAAACGCGACTCATAAAAACTTGGTAAAACTTTTTATAATTTTGTAAAATTTTAATATAAACTACCGTGCGTTCCATCAGCTGTTGTCTGCTCAACACAATCGACATTTATTCATGAGCTACCGTAATTCCATAATCTCTTGAATAATCTGACGCTCGCGTCTCTCCCTTGTATTACGGCCGTAACGCGCACGCGGACTTGACGCCATAGAAAAAAAAAATTTGAGTTAACCGTAACGTCGGTCGTGAGTTGAATTAAAAAAAAAAAAAAATTATAAAAAATTCATAAAGACCATTATTTTACGTTAAACAATATCGGCACGATATATCGATCGCGATATAAATTCGACGTATCGTTGAAAAATATCTTTCGTTTCGACTCATCTGTCAGCTGGGCAACGTAAAGTTTTGTCGACTTTAAGAACGCACGATTTCCAAGCACCAGGAACCGACAAATAGTCTAACCGTCGAACCGTCACGACTGCTTTTACACATTCGAAAATACATAAACGCACTGAAAGGCATGAAATCTGAATGGACTTCGCTTCCCTCAAAACTCAATGGCTTTGTTTCTGTTAAAGCAGCTACGTCAATGTTCTCTGATATTTACTGCACGCCTTTCGTATATCTATAGAGCCACTGGGACTCCATGAAATCGTTGCAATAGCTTTGCTCTGCCAGAATGCATAGCGAATCTCACTGATATATGGAATTCAACTGGAATAACATGGAAATGGTAAAGGTCACGCCAATGGACGTCTCCAATGTGCCATTATACATATATGTACTATATACGCATATATCCTACATATATGATACGTACGATAATACAGATACTATGGACTATTGAATTATATGGAGATACGGTTTCATTTCATTTTCATACTGAAATTTCTACAACTTCACGTACAATCGGATTCTGGATAATGAACTATTCTCAGATTGGCAGACATACAGATGCCCACTTTAATTAAGATTTACATGCAGTTAGATTTTTTGATGACGTTTTCTTACCTCGTGTACTGTTTTTTTTTTTTCTTGGGTTCACGTACTGGATATATAATATATATATGTATGTGAGTGTGTATTACTATACATACTGTACTAGTAGGAACGTAAACTTTTATGAATAACTTAAAAGACTGTGCTCCGGATGCTGGGAAATTAAATTTGATGCGAACCCGCGCGTGTATCCTGTGTGCTGCGCCTGGCTAACATGGTAGAAGTTGGCAATTTTACAGTGACTCTCCTGCTTGAGAATTCATAGAATATGAATTTATTTACTGTGCCAAGTGTACGCGCGGAGTCCTTTGTATGTACTGTGCTTTGTGTATCCACCCTGCGTATCGCGATCTTTGCTAATTGTGTACGTAGAATGTACGAGGGATGAGAGTTTTTTTTTTTTTTCATTTTTTTTTTCTTGGGGATGTTGGCGGAGGGAGGCTGTGTTTACGGATTCCAGGTAAGATTTTCCTGGCAAGTTTTGCCATTTGTTTCGAAAAGCAGCCCTCCGTGTCGAGGCTCGTCTTACTGGCGGAGCGAAGGATTTATTGGATTACGAGATCGAAGGCCGGCCTGTGTTATCTTATACGTGGTATAGGAATTCACCCCTGAGACAATCCTGAATTATTGCTGTGTTTGTTCGCTCGTAGGGACCGCGTGGGAGGATCGAGGACTGATGAAAAATTATATTGACGACGTTGCCGATCGTTAGCGATAATATGGACGAAAACAGGAGTTTATCGTGGTTGTATAAGAAAAGAAAATTTTTTTTATTGATATATTTTTGCAATTTTTGGATCATTCGTTCCAAAATTCGCCGAAACAACTTGGAACTGCTGAAATTTGCATGTTATCGACTGAGTGCGCCATTTTGAGGAAAATGCTTTTCGCCTGATATTCAAACACGGTTTTAGCGACATTCGTGCACTTTTATGGAATTCATTTTGAACCCTATTCTAGCTTCACGTCCCTTTCACACTTTCGCCATTTTCCTTGCTACGTATTTCCTTTTCCATTTACTTTAACCCTTTTCAGCCCCCTCCTCCCCTCGCCCCTAATTCTCCTCTCTTGGCGAAGCTTCCTCGCGAATTACTGCTATTGAGATTTCTAATCGAATTGCAATATTGCGAATAATTCGCATGGATTCCATTAGCCAAATAACTTTGTGAAAATTAAATATTTGACATGAAAATTCTTCGGCGCGCTCGATTGCGTTTCGATCGAATCGAATCAACGTATTTTCTTTATCTCAAGTTATTTCCAACATTCGTAAGGCTGCGTATGGCAAGTGCCGTTCGTAGAGAATGCAATCGGAATCTTACTAATAAAAAATGCACCCGATTGCAATTTCGTCTCGGTCTTAATCAAATAGATGCGTCGCTCGTTACCGCGTGAAATATTCGAAATTCAAGTATATCTGATTTTTTGGGGGGATTTTCGCGATAAAGCAAAAAGAGGGAGACCATCGGGACGAGTCAATTTCTTAAGGTTAATATAATTATTCGGGGTTCGTTTCTTTCGAGAAAAGTTTAACCGATTACTCGTTCCCTTGTTTCCCGATTGAATCTCCCGAGTGCAAAGATTTAATTTCCGGTATCCCCACCTTCGTCACTTCCTCGCGAATTGTCATTCGACTCGAATCATTCACGATGATTTCTAAAAAAGAAAAAAAAAAAATTCCCTCGACGAAACAGAGGAAAACGTCGAAGCATTAATTTTCGTCATATCGACTAAAAACATATTACACAGTACAAATGAATTTCCGATTAATCATCGCGGCTGATACTGCATGACGTCAGCTGTCAACGTCCAATTAATCAAGCATCGAATTAATAATTGCACGTGGCCCGAAAGTCACTATTGATCCCCGTGAGTATAAGAATAACAGGAAGAATTATATGAAATTATTTAAAAAATAATCATTTTAATTGTCTTCGTATCGAATCTGAATATCATTGCTTCGCGTGTTAACTACGAACTCAAAATGATTACTCGAGACTTTAATTGATTTAGCCAACACGCATCTTTAAGTGATTGAGACAACCCAACCTTCATGACTCCACGTTTCCTTATTCCATCTCAGATTCAATTAATGTCCTTGAAATTGAACAACCCGGTCGAAGTGAGTTACGTTTCATTTCCTAGAGTAATTTTGCACGTCTCGGTTCTCTACTTATTCCAGTTAGATAGATACAGTCTACATATATATGTATATACATAATATATATATGTATATATATATATATACACACACAGGATTGTATCTATGTCAACTATACCTAAACCCTGGTACTGGCACGTATCAGTTTTATGTTTCTGGGCAAAACCGTGTAATTTCTTTGTTTCCTCTTGAAGATCCTATAACGCGAAGCTCGGCAAACGTCAATGAAAAGTGGAGCAAGTATTTTTAGAGAATGAAATTTTTATTTTTTTTTTTTAGATCCCCCCAAGAGGAGGTAGAAATTTGGAGAATTAAAAAAAATTTTTTTTTTCCTCCACAACAATGCTCTCACGAGAAGCGAGTTTAAATTTAGTCAGCCACAGCTTTAACGAGCTTTATACTTCTAGCAGTGCTTGCGGTAGGCTAGGTGGTACCGTTGGGTTAGGTCAGCTCTATTTCTAATTCTTTTTATTTCCTCCGGCTCGCTTCTCCACTCGTAAATTGGCACCGAGCGCTGGACGCGACTAAAAAGGAAACTCAAAGCGTCCGTCTGCTCCCATTGCCGTGCGACGTCTCCAAGTTTCTTTGAGTTTAATTGAGCTTGAAAGTTTTCGACTTGTTGTCTGCGAGCAGCAAGTCCGCCTCTCTCGTTCAGTGAAAACCGCCGTAGTTCGGGCAGCCTCCTCAAAATCACTTGAATTCAGGTAGCGTCGAAGAAATGAGGGGGGAAGGGGACATCTCTCGATGGGTTTACCATGTAAATGAGTCACTTGAATCCGAATTAATTGCTTAATCGACGAAAAAAAACGTTTTTCAGCTCGAATCCTCGAGAACGAATATTTTTTAATCGTTACTTTTTTCGCGCTACGATAGACTGAAGAAATTCGAAAAGAATAAGAGAAATTTAACGCTGCACGTTTGTTTTAAAAAATTTGCATCTTTTCTCTTTTCAAAATCAATTTTTTTTTAACGAAAATACTGTCTCGCCGATCCATATATTTTTAATTCCATTATACCTTTGTTAGGATACGTATTATGTCCGAGGAATGAGTTTATTCAATCTGCGAGAGTAGCTTCCGGAAGTTGGCCTGACTGGTATTAATTGAAATGAACGCCGGCGGTGCGGCTTAAATATTCTTGGCTTCGGGCTCTGAGAAGAAGGAATAAATCAGCTCGGAGAATTGTCGGCGGACGAGCTTAGGACGCGAATAAATTAATGCGTTGCCAATTAAGCTCACGATTTATCCAAGAATCGAGGCTCGTGAATCTCCTTCTACTGGTCCAGTATTCAGATCAAATCATTGGCCAGTTTTCATCCTTACAGTATAATCGGGCTGTTTCAGATTATCAAACCTAGTCATTACAAATTTATAGAATCATCACATGACACATACGCGACAGTGTAAAATATATTTCGACATAATTTAACAATTAACATGAAAATTGCACAATACTGCCAAATCATCAGTAAATTCATTCTCCGTCACCGGGATACGTACAGTCAATGCCAAAACCTTGATCAACTTCTGCCACTCATGATACCAAATGACATAATAATAATATATCAATTATTTCTTATTACTTGAAAATCACCATAACGATTCCGGCAACTGTTTTTTTATCATTACCTTTCTATTATTTATGCCAGTTACTTTTCAATAGCATTGATAATCAATTGGCAATGGTTGATGATTACGTAGCTAAACGCTTTAAGCTGGTCAGAAAGTGTAGATCGCGTCACGTGACTGGGATGCTTAATTTTCGAGTTGCCAGTGATTTTTTTTTTTCTGAAATGACTTTTTATCTCTAACTTACATTTCACATGTATATATATATATTTTTGAGCA
>JARQSU010000763.1:550191-574200 GCA_030142265.1 Calameuta filiformis
CAGTGATTTTTTTTTTTCTGAAATGACTTTTTATCTCTAACTTACATTTCACATGTATATATATATATTTTTGAGCAAGCACGTGCTTAATGGCCCATGGACGAACTGAAATGTTAATTTACATCTTGCTCGAAATCGTTGAAAATTTGGATGTAATATTTCTGAACACGTTTCGCGGCAGTATGCTGAGCCCTGGACCATCACTGCTATCGCCAAGATAACCAAGTTACCATCGATTCCTCCGTAGTCGCTTTTAATTAATGCAATTAACAACGCCGCTAACTGCCCGACGTGCTTGGATTATCTCGGCAGTTCTCCAGCGCCCGTTCGGCATTCTCGCCTTGATTGTTAAGTCGAAAATTGCAAATTTCATATTTATGAAAAGCATCCGGTCGCCGCATTTAACAGTGCGCCTTTCCAACGAGGCGACCATCCTGTCGCGCATGCGCACTTACATATTTTTGTCTGTCAACGTTTTACGTATTAAAAAAAAAAAAAGTTTATCTGTAGGGTGTTACTTTTATTATGATTATTTAATCGTAATTTACGATTCTGTAATTATTGGTATCGGGAACATAATATTTTATAGGACGACGCGTCGTTAGCTTCTGATAATAAATTCAGCCAATCAGTTATAACGGGTGGAACGTAAATTGACGATCGTGCATTTTATACCTGTAATCTATGGTAGAAGTAGGGTAAAAAAAAATTTCGAAACTTGTCACGATATTTATTTTTATCGCTTATCGGGTAATTTTACTATTGCGAATGTACGATCGTTGAAATTTTTGCATTTGCAAATTTGACTATCGAGTTGCGTCCTATTTTCGACGATTTCTCATGCAATTTTATTGTCTGGCCGGTACAGTCCTTATCTACTTACTTGCTCGTAGCGCGTTAACCGAGAATCTCGTATTTAATCAAATATTGAATTACGCGTCTGTAATTGGCTGCAGTAGCTGCGCTTTCACGGCTCGAGTTAATCACGTGCATTTAGCTCGATTCGCATTCAGTTCCGCCTGCATTAGGGTAACCGAAGCCTCGCCGAATTCTATACGCAAACGCGTTATTCCAGCTGCTCCTGCGATTCTACTTCATTGCGCAACTAATGCACGTTTCGCTTGGATCCAAATATTTCGTTAGGATTAGATTTAACGTTCCTTCTATCCGAGACTCGAATTTCACGCGGGGTCATTAAAATGCTGCACTTTCGCACGTAATTATATTGCTTGTCAAATGCATAGAATAATCAAGTGCATCCAATTTTGAGTTACTGATATTGACGTAAGGTTACGTTAATAAGACATAATGAAAATATATTACGTGAAATTTAATATACAGTAAAGCCATCGAGTATCGTTGTATCTTTTGACAATTTTTGTATAACGGAAATATTATTTTCTGTACGAAATATTATTTTTAATAACTCCAAGCATACTCGTATGCACTTTTACCCGGAAGTGCATCAAAGTGCAACGGGATTAAAGAGACTCTCGCGCATTCGATTACCTCACTCGGATAATCATACTGATATTAAATCTTTTAACGCCAACGACACTCGAGATACTTATGCGCCCAAAATTTCCTACTGTTTTTCCTTTATTAGGTAAACCACTACTGTACGTGCTGTATAATCCATAGGGAGGTTTGCGGCAGACAATTATGGCACCAGATGCATTTACGTTATAACGGGCAGTTCTCTGCTACCCGCAAGTTTTACGATTGCCAACCGACTAATTTGATTCGCACAGGGATTTTGCCTCTGCTTCGAGTTTAATTACTTTCGTAATGAAGCAATCATTGATTGGCATACGTTATACAGGGTGTAAAGGAGTGTAATAATTTTGAATAAAAAAAAAATTCTCTCTACCCCAATGTAATAACAGTGATTGTCAATGACGATTAAATTGGACGGTTTTTTCTTTTTTTCTTTTTCCCTTGAATTTTCTTTTGACGCCGAAACGTCGCTTTTCCACGATTCGTAAAGGGAGACAAAACGACGACGTCCACCCGTAATTCGAAAAGTCGGATACAGTTCGTAGATGTTATCCCGTGACAGCAGCAATAAGCAGTCTATGGAAATTCGTTGGTAGTGGATATATTCACGGAATACAAAAGGTGAGCCGGTACACCCGTTAGAAAGAGAGAAAAATAAAGTTGAAAGGTATTGCGCTTGAGGGAAATAAGGCATGGCTTTAATTTAAAGAGAAAAATGAGAGCTTCCCAACAGATGGCGTTAGTGGCAGGTATCAAGAGCATTTCCACAGCTCGTACATTTGTTACGATAACAAAGTGACTGGAATATCCTTCTTGCTGTGCGGAGGAACAAGAACCCGGACGCTCAGTCCTGTTTCGAGTAACAACGAGAAAAAGGACGGTAATAATAAAAAGAGAAAACGCAAGATAATAGTACAAGCATCCAAAAAACATCTAAGATAATACAGATAGGAAAACTCGTTAACTACCTCGACTAGGATGAATTACGGTTTTACTTTTATTTGGTTTAAAAAAATTCATCTTCGCTCGTGGGTTGCGAAAAAATACGAAATCCTTGGCTAAAGGGTTATGTTCTGACACTAACGTTATCTCTGATAACGAAATTTCGCTACCAACTGCTAATGGGAGCCGCATGAAAATCACTGGTTTTCTGCGTTCCTCATTATCCTCTGGGCAATTGTGGTCAGCATTTATGGTAACTTTTGTGTCCGACGTCTAACCAGGTTTGGGTAAACTGAACCTGAAATTTAATGGTCTGGCGTATCGCGTTATTACGCGTAATACATCAGAGGGGTGTGTGGTACTTTTTTTGAATTTAGGTGAATTTTTGGAATTTCATGAATTTTTTAAGTCTCGATTCGATCCAGTATGCACTGGGTGACAATGCACTGGATCTGCGGCACAGATTCATCTTTGATGATGAATCTAATCGACTTGAGATATCGGTCAGCATCTGCTGGACCAAATTTTTTTTTTTAACTTGATTCTTTGGTATTTTCGTTATCTCTTTCGCAATTGATACGTATCAAGGTTATCATTTTTTATTATCTCGTTCCAGTTGCTTGGACTTGGCATCATGGCGGTGGGAGTCTGGGCGTGGACCGAAAAGGACACCTTTAACAATCTATCTCGTCTCACGAATGTCGCACTCGACCCAGCATTTATTCTCATTCTAGTCGGTGAGTTTACGAATCTTCCTGGAAATTCTGTAAATATTAAATCGAACAGTCAGATCAGATCCAACGATACGATGCACATGCAAATTTAATTCAAATTCGAAATAGCAGCTAATACGATGTCAAAGGTCATTTTGATTGTGCAACGTTAATTTCGAATTTATCACACAGCGCAGCAACTGCATATCGAACAACGCTGCTTCACTAATTTTATCTTCCTCGCAACCCTAAAAAAAAAATAGTCTTCGTCCCTGCCTGATTTTTGACCAATGAAAAGTGCATCAACCCTTAGCACATATTTTTCAGTACAGATGCACTAGCAGCCCCAGTAGGGGTAGCGAAGGACGTTTGTAAAATTTTTTGGAAAAAAAAAAATCGTCGCAATGGGGTGGAGCTTGAACGAGACCCCTAGGCTATCGCAAAATGTGCTTACGACTAGGTCTGGAGGGGGGGCGGAGGGGGGATACGTGTGTCAAGAGGGTTGGTCGCATTATTTTCTCATAGCTCGCGCCGCCAGGATATTCATTAAAGGGCGCAACGAAATGGTAACTCGTGAAATCGGGGTGAAACAAGACAAAGGGGATTTAACGGGGTGCAAAGAAAAGCTCAGGAAAATCGAGAGAGCCCTTGGTTACGTAGATACGAGACTTGAAAGAAAGCGGAGGCTTTTTCTTTTGGGTGGTACAAGTGTATAAATAAAAAGAAAAATTCTAAAAATATTTTATCTTCCGCTTTCTACTTCTTAGAGATTGTAACGGCGCAGGGGTGTACGATGACTGATAAAATATATTTTTGAGAAAAATTTTCTTTATTCTCTCCATTTACGGCCGTATGTCGTTACTTCGAATTACACGAAGCCCTGAAGACTCTCGAGCTGTCTGCTTATCTCGTTTGACCTGATTTTATCTAATGACCGGATGTCAGTGTGGACCCGTAGGGGACGGGCTAAACTTCATTTGAATTACAAAGTGAATACTACGTCGGATTAATTAGTTCCTTTGTCATCTTCGCGGTTTGACTTTGATACGTTATACTGGTCCATGGCCTTTTCTGCGGTCTGTTACTGCCGTATATACGTGTAGCTATAGTTTGTTTCTCTTTGTTAGCAGCCCAGATACAGTCGTGGGTTTCGAGTTGCTCTTCGTTCCGAGAAATTATATTGGCATCTATGGGATTTCGCGAAGCATCGGAATAGCTCAGATTTATTTTAATTTTCTTCTCTGCGGGGATGCTGGATCGAAGAGATATTATTGTTCCCGTCAGTTTTACATGACTTTCAACTTTCGTTCGAGACCGAACTGAGAGGAACTTCAATCGAGGATAATATTTATTAATAAATCATAATGTACCTTTGACATACTTTCGGACAGTAATTGGAAATTTGATACTATCGTTATATATATGTATATGTCTATTTAATTAACGTAGTAAAACCGAACTAGATCAAGATATGTTGAAAATGTCAAGTATCTCATTTTCAAGTTGACGTTATCGTTACATATTCTCATCGAGTCTAGTGGCGTAGACCATTTTTTTCTCATTTCTTTTCCTTGATAACGAAAATATCTCTGGCAACCTTTCACCCTGATAAAAATAAGAAGCGTCTAGTAGGTATTTTTATAAAAAATATTATCTCAAGTCTAGCTGACGTTTTACAATCAAATATTTGTTTTCACTTAACAATTTTAGTCCTGTGTCATAAAGGCCCTATACTCGGTCAAAGATTTACCACAAATTTTGAAAAAATTTTTTAATCGAAATCCTCCCCCCTCCCCCGCCCCCACCTCAAAATTGTATTAAATTCTCGGTTAAAGAAGACAAAAAATAACGAACGAAGAGTCCCATAGAAGGAAATATACTAAAAAAAAAAAAAAAAAAAATTCGTCATAGACACTCGCACGTATTTGCATGGCTGCCAACATCTAGAATGAAGCTCGGCTCAACCTACTTTCAGACAAAGTTTCACCAACAAAGTTCCCTGGATTATAACCCTTCTACGCAATAGCACGTGCACAGCTGCGAATTCGCGATGCAGTACACGCACACACAATGCACTGCACCCACCTAAAGGCGAATTCACACGGCAACTTTCTTGTCTAAGCGTCGCCATTAACGAGAGGAGGTATACTTGCTAAACTTCGATTTACCATCTTGGCATAGGTTTGATATACCGACGATGACGTCATACTCAAAGTAACTGGGAAAGATTTTGAGCCTCGGGCGAGAGTAACTCGACGCCGTGGGGCGTCGCGACGCCCCACACCCCGTGATGCAACTTTGAGTATGACTACTTGAATAAACGTTGTATATACCAGCTAAACTAACTTCAGACCCTTTACACAGGAATCTCACTAATTTCAGGAAGCTATAGAAATCTCCCCAGAGATATAGCGCGCCAGGGCAGCTCTCGACCGAGCCTCTGTTCGGCCGCCATACTTGTGGCAGATGTAATTTCCTTTTACGTTATCCTCTGTCAACGTTTATGGCTTCAGCAGATGCCGCGGCTGTCACATCTGTAACAGGCTAATCAGTTGGCACGGATCCCTGATAACGCGTCTCTGACTCACAATCAGTGTTGCCTTGCCCAGCATCCCTTTACCTTCTCTACTAATTCGAACACGTCGTTCGACTAAATCGCACTAACTTCTGATAATAACGCACGGCTCTCGCCCGTTGGATTCAACGATCAAACTTTATTCGAATCTCATTTCACCGCTCGAATTTTATTTCACGTATCTTCCTATACTGGATATTAGTTTTCGTTGTATCGGGTAATACGAGTGGATCGTCCCTTTGATTATCACATATGTAACTTTTATATCTTCGCCATATGTTGGCTGCTCTCCCTTGGACTTAACCTACTTATGGCTGCTGCTGTAAGGTGTGACGTAACCTCGAAGGTTAAGGGACGGTCGTCGTAGAATTAATCTTCGGCACTTTTGACAGCCGAATGTTGCTTAATCGATTTTACGTGAAATTCATTAATGTAATATTTGGTTTAGTGAAATTTCGATATAAAAAAGGGTCCTTGAAGGTAAAAAAGGGTTAGTCGATTATTAAGGGATTTTCGCGGGGCAGACGTAACACGACTTGGTCGATTTTTACTTAGAACTCATAAATATTACTCGTCTCGATGTAATCACGAGGTAGGTAAATTTAGTTTGGTTATTGATAAGTAATTAAAAAGTATCGTGACGTAGGAACTTTTTTTGAATTTTTATATCGAAATTTCATTCGGTTATAAATCTAACTTTTTCATTTCTTGCATACATAAGTGAAAGTGTTATTATATATTTTCAAGAATATACGATGAGCCTCATTAACCGCTTACATATATCAGGCACATCCACGTATGCACGTAACCCTGCCGGGAAGATACTGGTATACGTGTTTCGATTATCCCACGCTCTAATTACCACAATTTCCTCTAATGGGTAATTTTACTTTCTCGACCTCGCTTAAATTACCATATAAGGGCTTCGGGACGTCACAAATCGATTTTACAGGTCGGTCTGGTAGTTGGGCTAAATGTGGCACATATGAGTACTTTTATACTTTGATACATTTTTTTATTTTTTTTTCAATTCATTTCTTTATTCAGTATCGTTTGATTGCCACTGGTGCCGTCGTATACGTGCACAACGATGTATCTCAAATTGATTTTTTTTTTCAATTATTTTTTTTTTATTTTTCAAAAAACGAGACGAGATTCTCTCTGTCACTGTAGTGATGTTTGACTTGCGCTCGTATACGCATGTAACGATTTTCAACATCAAACGTGTGTACGTTCACTCTTCGTTTTCGACGAGCCTCGCTGCATCAACGAGTTAGAATTTTATGAAATTATTTTTTCTCCTCGATATATGTACGTCACGCTCTTTTGTTTCTCGTAAAAACGGGGCTAATTGTAACGACCCAATTTATTCTTTTGTTCAATAATTTCGCGAGAGATTTTATTCGATGGGTCTTATTAATACGTATAGTCGATATTTTTTTTTTTCAAATACTTTCGCTGTGTTATTACACGGTGTAAAATCGTAATTATAACAAGGCTGCGTATACATTTTTTTTTTACGTTTTATCTCTTTTACTGCAAAACAGTTGATTTCATCAAAGGGAACGAGGGTAGAGAAAAGTACGTAGAACGTAAATCTTGCTTGATTAAATCAGACGGGACTTTGAGAAGTTTCAAAAATTAATTAAACATGCTTTGTTGAGAAGTTTTTTTCCTTTTAATTGCAATCTCTGTTTATGGGCAATTTAAGTATCTGGAGTTTGCCACTTTTATTATATACGTACTTTGTATATGTAAAAAAAAATATAGTTTTTGTAATTTTTCAAATTTACATCAGTTTACGTTATCATCCCATATAAAAGTAATACAATATTTACTGTATTATTGGATAAAACTGTACAAACTGACGTCCGACCTTTAGTACGTGCAAGGATAACACATAGTTTGTGAATTTTTTGGAAAAAATCCATTGTAATACGTAATTCCCATATCCATTTTGATTGTACGTCAGATAATTTTTTCTTTACCCGAATTAATAATTAAAATAATTTTTCCATATTTCATCCTCAACTTCAAGACACGAGAAACCAGTAATTACTTATTTTTCAAATAGCTTTATCTCCTTTATGTCTTTATATCTGAAAATCGTCTTCTTCTATTTTTATCCCTTCCAGTCCTCCTATTTCTTCCTTATCGAAACGGTCTGATTTCTACGCGAACACGAATCATCCATACTTTTATTTTACTTTACTCAATTCCCGCGGATAACGAATCGTGGGAATCCCCTTTCGCCTGGAAAAGTTCAGCCTTCGAGCAGTGTCTGTAGTCAATTCTACCAATTCCTTCTATTCGCTCAAGACGTCTAGCACACGACTTTTTGCTCCTTTCGCCCTGTTCGATGTTCATTTCTGTAAAATAATAAAAATTCACTCCCACTCGTGCTCACACGGCACACATGCACGTTTCGATAAATATTTTATATTTCGCTATTGTATATATATATATATTTATTACCAAAAAAAAATTATAATGCTTTTTCCAATTAAAAACCCTCGAAGATACGTCATCCAGGATTACTAATCGTCCCTTATGAATAATTCGTCATGTCCTTCCAGATCTACGCATATCGATGCTTTTGTAATAACTGAATCGCTACCCGTGCGAAACTCCGAGCGTTGTATGAAATTATATGCGTCAAGGGCTCGATAAATGTCGCGCGAATAAACTCGCGAATAGCAGCGACACCTGCAGTATCAGTTCGTCGAGGCTTTCATCGGCAACAATCATTTACGCACCAGACCACGTGCACTCGTGACACGACAGCTTAATTACGGATGGACAATCATTGTTTGGTGAAAATAAACGAGATCCACGTAGACCGTACAGACAATATCAAGTATATTGTTCATCCATATAAATATTTATTAACAGTCTGCATGGAGAAATAATTTTTCAAAAATATTACCCAGAGATCCTTACTGTCTTTTCCTTTCTATCACGTCGTACCTTATATTAACTGAATTGATAACGATATCAGAATAACCAAAAATACCGATAAATGGATTTTAATCCTCATACGTATAAGTCACTCTTAATGATAATGACATTTTATCAGATATTATGTTGTCAGTGAAATTCTTAAGAGTACTAGAGATTTTTAGTTCATGTAAAAAAAAAGGGGGCTGGTGATGGTGGAGTAGGGAGTTCAACGTTGTTTATCCTTTTACTTCGTTCGAGTTACTTACGAACTATCGGATTAGCGTCGACAAGGGAGTCGAGGGGAAAAAAAAAGAACATGTGGGATGTTCATCCCGGCAAAAAATCACGAACATCTCTCAGGGAATGATTTACGCTTGAGTGACAGCTGTCAATTTAAACGTCAGATGACGTAACGCACGTGCACATCGTTTGAGATGGAAGATCTCCCCCCTCCCCCATCGTTATATCAAAATAATTTCGTTATTTATTCTGTACCCCTCCTCTTCCACCCACTACTTGTCGTCCTTGTCAATGCATCATAATTTCTCAAGGATATCAAGTAAAACTCGTGACTCTCCGAGGGTGTAAGTGCAAACCGAGTATCGGAAGTCAAAGTTTATTGCCGTCATCAATCACTGTGCCGGCAGCCAAAAGGAAAAGAATGTTAGGCGAGACGGACGATGGCATCGTAATAAAATCAATAGAAACTTCGTTTTCATCCCTCAGCTAGAAAAATGATTGACACACAATAGATATGCAAAGACAATATAAATTATTTTCATTTAAATCGTATATACCTTTGATGTATTTTGATAACAGGGTGCGAGTCGATTGATAAGGAGCTTGGAAGTAATATTTTTGAAATTTACGAAGTTACCTATTCTTAGCATTTATAATAAAAAATTCCTACGGTGCGTTATCTTAATTAATGCCTGATATCGTATGAGACTCGTTATCTTTGTACGAGGATCCCGTTATGACGCAATGTATAATAATAATATTGGTAAACGCGAATTAACGTTATTTCAACGTTGTGGCGGCTGTTAGCGAATCGCGACAGACGGAATGGCAATTTAGTGAGAGACGCGACATCCGCGACATCCGCGACATCCGCGACCAATAATATCCCTCTCGTGTTACAGGTACAGTGACATTTATCATTGGATTTACGGGGTGTGTTGGCGCACTCAGGGAAAATACGTGCCTCCTAGCTGCAGTAAGTATCCTGGGTATATGGTGTGTTGTTAGCGTGCACAGGGTATATTATAACGTGTACGCGTATGAATTAGGTCATACGCGACGATATACGTTGCCGGAGCGGCGTATGGTTGAATTGTGCTAACTTGGAAATTTTGAAAAATTATCTTTTTCACGTGTTTTTAAATTGATTAACATTCCTCTTTTTTTTTATGACCCGGGCGACGTCACGAACCGCTGAAAGCTTTTGCAGATAAAAATTAACTGTTTCAATGAAAGTTTCTGAAAGCTCCAAGGGTTGCGCGAGTTAATAATTAACGTTGCGAAAGTGTTGCCGGGTATGCATACGTACGTATGTATTCTTGAAATTACAAATGCTCCAAACTTATCTGTAGCGTACAGTTATGAGCTTCTAAGTTTTGTTGACTGAAAGCTCGGGGGAGGTTAATGGGTTTAATTTTCGCTCGGCACATTGTTTTTCGGGGACAACTGTTTATTCCTTGTAATATCACGAAAGTCGTTTTCAAATGCTGGTAATTTGGTTGCGTAATTTTTTTTTTTTTTTCTTTGTAAAATAATATTAATGAAGTCATTATCGTCCGACCAGCGCGGGTTATCATCGTCGTATTAAAAACCAACATTTTCATTTATCGTGAGAGCTTGCATGCGGTTTTTGTGATTAGCCGTAATAAAGGTTTACATGAAATTAATTATAAAGCTCTGCGGAATAATGCTTTTAATTAGATAATACTCTGTTATCTTTTATACGTTTTTGGTTGTTTTTACAGGGAAACTCGGTATTACTGTTCTATGGGAAGCTTTTTTTTTTTTTTTTCGTGCAAAAGGTCAAAAGCTCGCTTTGCTAACATTGTACATAAACTCTTGGTGTAATTAATGAATTTGGAATAAATTGTTAAATGCCTTTGGTGTACAGCTTTTACCATTAAGCTTATTATTATTTCTTTAAATTATAATACCAAATAATTTTTTTTTTTAATCAGCTTTAAGCACGTTTCTCGTGCTTTGCTTATATGTTGGTACTGTTGCCCGTGAGCTTTAGAGATAGCATTAAAAAGTATGCCGAGTATCCGGCAATGAAATTCGCATTAATTTTGCAACTTGAAATTAAGAATAACCTGACTTTTAAATGTTTCGCTTTTGCTTATCACGGTAAAAGTGTAAAAAGCTACAGAACCGCGCGACAAGATCACGTTGGAGCTTAATAAATGCAATTAATTAAAAAATTGAGTTGTATAAGAAGTTTAATTGAAATTTTACTCAACCTCTATACATCAAGGATAATTAAGCTTTTACGTTTAGCAGTAATATAAATATTTTTAATTATTATAAAATTTCTTTTTTATTTTTATCAGTACGCGATATTCCTGGCGTTGCTACTCCTATTCGAGATGACAGCAGGTGTTTTGGGTTTCATCTTTAAAGACTGGGTAAGTTGAATTTTTAATTACTTTACGCCATTTCATATCGAATAATCTGTATCTCGTGACTCCCATGGACTTTTGTGCTATCAAATCGTTTCTCAAAGTAATCTCTAACGCCTCTTTTCCTCCTTCAATGAAATTCGGTATGTAAATTTAAAGAGACACGCGGCGCTTGAAATTTATGGTAAGATTTAAACGTAAATATATTCCACATGAAAACGCACTTATATCTCAACGCGTTAAGACACTATAATGTAGAAAGCAGCTCGAAACGATATATTTTTCACGCTATATATAAACAGATCGGTGGGTTTGAGATTTTGCACTATTCCGAAATTCCGCGAATTTTATACGACTGCTCGCAGTAGCAGCTCGGCACCCCTGAAATACATTACTGAATTATAAAATCAAATAGCCCGAATGCATTGTGTCCTATTTGCCATTCCATGTTTAACAGCATCATCATGAAAATGGAATTGAATTGTATTTTGAAATTTCGCTCAAAAAGTTGGCAGTGTCGTGAAAAATTTTGCAAAATCAAAATGTAATCCAAAAATTATAACAAAAAATAATCGCTCTTACGGCTACTGCTATCTTTTAGACGTACGACCCTTACGCGACTATTGGAAAATTGATCTTATAGCTGTTAAACTTTTTCCGCTTTCTAAACTAGCTCGTTATAATTATCTGACTTAAGTATTCCCCCCAAGTAGCGAAACTCCGCGTTACATCGAGTTATTGATCGCGTCTTTGGAAACTAACGGTGGCTTTGGAATTACAGGAAAAAAACTTAGTAATTTCATCGGGCACACGGTAGTTATCGTAGAATCGCGATAAGAGTTCACAAACCAGCGGTAATAAGTATGGTTGGTTTAAAAGAAAAAAAAAAAAAAAATTTTTCCCTCGCTTGTCTTGTTATCAACTTGTCGTTTAAAAGCTCCCCGAGGATTTTCTTTTTAGCGCTTAGTCGTCTGCCTTTTCGCAGATTTGTTAACCATATTATTATTGTTGTTGTTGATTATGTAAAACTATAATAAATTTCTTTCGCAGATAAAGTCACAGGCAACAGGGGGCTTCCAAGCGTTTATCATTCATTATCGTGAAGATCCGGATCAGCAGAATCTCATCGATTGGATTCAAGAAGATTGGGTAATAATTTGAGTTAAAAAAATATTATTTTTCAAAATATGTTCGAGCGACACGATACGAGCGACGATTCGATGAGTTATATATATGGTGTAGTCAAAAAATTTATATTTAATCTTCATGGACCAAATTCTGACTAATAGTACTATACCATTTGTTAATTAATGGTTAACCTTCCAATTGTGGTTTCAGAGATTCGATAGAGTTTCCGGTTTACCGCCGTCAGTTCTATATGTATATATATAGCAGACTACCAACTTTGAATCTACGAGCAGAGAGTAACATTGGTTATTGATTTGGGGAAATTTGAACTATAAATTATCGTCGAATAGTCTAATCAATTTTAACTGATCCGTATACAGTAGACTCTCGTTAAGGGAATATTTTTGAAAACTTAGGTAAAGGTCTTTTGAAAAAAAAAAAAAATTACTTAAAGGGAGCCCCCTCCTACTATGAGAATTTTTGGAATTCATCGCTCTTCTTTCCAAACGCTCAGTTCTTTACGAGCCTGAAGTATGGTAATTGAAAATAGTAATAAAAAAGAAAGATGAAAAATAAATGACGAAACGTGAAGAATTTTCAAAAATATTAAACGACAACGAATGAAAATCAGAGAGAATAATAACGCGTATAATATTACATTAAATGCCTGCAGGGATAGTTATTTATACGTTCGATCTGTTCGAAATTTTGTACCCAGAGTACCGTAGTGCTGTGTGGTGATCTATAAAACAAAAAAAAAATTGAAAAAATCAAAATTCATATCATACCATTGGCGTACTCACACGGGTTATAATTGGCAAAATTAAAGAGACATTAAATATTACGTGAAACGGCTAAAAAAATATCTTGGAGCTTAATGAAACTTTCAGGATCTTGACTATATCATACAAAAAAGTACCTCTTTGCGTTAACTCAAAAATCGTTTTTCACTTTTTTTTCTTTTCATCCCCCTTATCGTCCTTCACACCCGTCACTATATTTTCTTCTCCCATAGTTGCTCTTTCTGCGTAACCATTCTCTACCCCTTCCATCCCCTATATTTCTTCATCTCTCCTCATTTCATTCCAACCCCTTTTACGTCCCGTTCACATGCAGCGACTCTACCCCTAAATCGCGTATTTAATATTGCACCGTCACAATTCCGCTTGCGGAATTATTTATGGTGGCATTTGAAATTCGTACGCGCTATAGATATATTTCCACCGATCCGATAGTTCCAATACGTAGGCGTTTTCCGCCTCATTGCATATTGTATATCGTACCAATATCTACAGTACGTCGGTATACCTATATACGTATAGAGGCCCATTTTAAACAGAATCGAAATTGAATTGTCACTTCGATCTATACTACGTATTTATTTATACGGATAAAAGCTTGCGGCCCGTATACATACGATTAACGTTAATTCGCAGTTACAGTGTTGCGGCATCGAAGGCCCCAAGGATTGGGACCGCAACAATTACTTCAATTGCTCCTCCAGCGAAATCGGCTCGAGGGAAGCTTGCGGCGTGCCTTTTAGCTGTTGCAAACGAAAACCTAACGTAAGTAGCTTTCAAATTATATAATGAAACTTACCGACTCGGCTTTTCAGGAGTTTATAAATTCATTTATTAGTCTCTTAATTGACATTGTCCTCTGCCGTCTTTACCTGCGCGTCACGCAGCTGCGCATCCATTAGAAGGATGTAAAAGTTTCCGCGTTCGCCGCCAGACGGCAGTGCTCGACAATCTTGAGAATTCTATCCAGCATCCAATTAAGGTATCGTTTGCCTGTTTCAGGAAATTATCAAGAATAAACAGTGTGGCTATGACGTGAGGAAACCCGGCTATGTGAGTATACTTGATTTACCTTCTATGTCTCATTACCCCAGAAGTCTTTGCTGGATTTCACTCAATTTCGCTCAATTACTGTATTTTTGTTTTTTTTTATTTATCCTATTATTATTCGAGAAAACTTTGTCAGGATTTAATTATCGATACTCATGAACGGAATTCCGTACAATCTTAAAGAGATTTATAGACTGTAGCCTGTACAATACAATTGTTTGCCTTAAGGTGCATCCGAGCAAAAATGAATATAATTAAGGAAAAGTTCCGTAGTGAGTTAATTAAAGTGTCCACGGGAGGAAGGAAAGGGGACGATGGCTAGTAAAGATACATATAGATTAGACAAAACGGGAAACTTAATTAGCGAGAAAGTGATACAGGGATAAGAAGTTCTCTCCTTCGCAGCATCCCATTTTACACGCCCTTCATTACCGTCGCTCGTTTTTTTTTCTTTTTTTTTTCCCGAGAAATATGGATTTTTCATAAATTACACTATCGTCCAATTTTGCGTGGCGGGTCATAATTTTTCTTTCTTTTCGTCCCTTTCAATTCTTTTTTTTCTTTTTTTTTTTCCTTCATTGTGTTTCTCACGCGAAACAGGCCCAGCGCTATCGCGTCACGCGAAACTTAAGAAATATCCGGTCTGTAGGCGGATTGTTGACTTCCCGTTATATAACAGCTTCGTGTATACTTAAGATAGCGCGGACGCGCGAATCTGTAATTATCGGTAACTGTACCGGCGGAAGTGGAAACGATAACGCCTGAACTGCCCCCGTGTATTTTACGTTCACCCAACTAAACTTTAAGTACCGATGTGTATATATATATATATATATGCACAGACGTAAAGGTTGCTTTCCATCTTCCGAATGCCTTTGGGAAAATTTGCATCTTATCTTCCAAGTTCGAGCGAGTTTTAATAACCCAGGCAGACGTATAGATACCCGCGTCTACCGTACATAGACATTCGTTTCCATTTCCCACAGGTAATCAGTAATATTAATCGATTATCAATGTTCTCATTAATAATCACAATTCTACGAACGATGATCAGCTTGTTGGATTAACAAAGTAAATTTAAAAAAAAACATCTTTGAATCTCCGAATCTTTTCAATGTTTAATTAGTTCGATTTAATCACTGTTCTCTCTCTCGTGTTCTCCCCCACCGTCACCCTCGGGTTTTTAAAAATTTAATTTTTTATCAAGTATCTCGAACGACTTCGCTTCTTTGCGTTATCATTTTATTATCTCCATATCGTCAGACACCCTTGAAGCTCTTATTGAACGTGACGATCCTCGCGAATCCCCCAACCCAAGGAAACTTTCTTTTCGAGTAAAATTTTCACGTTTTCCTTTGATGTACTTATTTCAGTGTCAATAATTTTGCGAGCCACCCCTTTGCCTCCCTATTTTTACACCCTTAATTTTTTTATATCTCCAATCACCATCCGCAGACTTTCTTTATTTACTTATCTGTAATTCTTCTTCGGTCGAAGAAGCGACCTTCCGCGAATCTGCTTTTCACGCTTCTCTAACGTACTTGTATTTCTTTCCTGGTAAATGCAGCCGGGCGAAAGGAGTATATTTGAAAGGGGTTGCCTGAGGGCGGGTGAGGAGTGGCTAGAGTTGAACCTTGTGCCTGTAGCAGGTACCATTGTCAGCACTATGGTTCTTCAGGTACCAACCCCACGTCATCTCGTAGATTTGATTTTTTTTTTTGAAAATTCCAAAATTTCCGCTGCTCGGACGTTTCTAACCAATGACACTGGACGCACTCAAATTTTCCAAGAACTTTACGTTAAATCGTGTTTGCGCCAATTGTAATAATGATTATTTGAAGATGAAAAAAAAAAACGGTGACATTTATTATTGCAAAACTTAGACTTTCTATATTGAATTTGGTATGTTTTAGTTTCTTAAGCAATGAATCTCTGCTTGGCTCTCTTGCCCGAAGGAACTGCACCCGAAGTCCTTTTCGATTGCTATAACCGCGACGGAAATTTGCTTAAGGAAATTGAACCGAACAATCTCTGGATCTTGAGGCAGAGCGACGTAATATCGCGGACATAATGGAATATCTTAAAAGCGTCTGAGGATACTTAACGGGAGGGTAGTTCAAGTAGGTAAAGTAAGTAAAGTGCCATCTAGTCGGGCAGAAAAATAATAATGAAACGTTCCGAGAGCAGCGGGAAAGTTTGAATTTTTACTTGACGTCCATTACGATATACTATAATACATTATGTTGCACGTTAAATCCGTATCTCGATCTTTACTTTTTGGCTTGACGGTCTCGTAGAGCTTTTTGGTATCGTTCAAGATATGCTATCAGTATTGCTTCACTTATCAGTGTGCTTATCGGTACCTGTGCGTTTATGTATTTTTGGATTTTTCTTTTTTTTTAATACCTTCAGACACGGATTCTTGTCTTAGATAATAAGTTAATTTTATTAGAAGCAAATTTCATTGGCACGCTATCGGTAGGCTATGTAGTTATCTGCTGTTTGGTAGATGTAATAGGATATTCAAGATGGCCGCTTAAACGATAAATTACCAGGAAGAATCTTATCCGATAAATGGTAACTTATCGTTATCAGACTCTCACGAGGGATATAGAGTTTACCAGGTAAGTAAGAATTATTTGGAATATCACGGCAATCCACATTTTTTGACTTAATCAAAGACAATGGGATTTAAGGTTGACAGGTGGGACAACGAGTGACACTTGAGTTTTCGTTTTTTTTTGTTTTTTTTTTTCGAAAATTTCTAAAACTTTTAGGATTCTCCAAGAATCATCTGTGTATGATATGTTAGGTAATTTATATAAAGAGGAATGATTTTTTATTAATTATAATTTTTTAACACAATTTTAATACGAGGACTAGACACGTAATAATATTAATTAATGTTATTACGTATTTTTACTTTATGGATAAATTGCGATTTGTAAATAATAGAATTTGGATTATTAAAGTCGTAACGGAAGTACGATATTGTATGTCAAATATTTATTATCTGGTATATTTGCCATTGGATTCCCTCGGTGAACATTTATTGCAATTGGATTTGTTATATATGTCAATTCAAATTTGGACGGGTAATATCGTTACTGTCGTTTCTAATTTCGATAAATATAAAGTCAATTACAATAAATTCGAGATTCGATAGTAAATTGACTAAAGATAGAAATTTTTGTATAAAGAGAAGAAAATTATAGTTCCATAGTGCTTGCCGTTAGTTATCCCTATAAAAATAAAATTAAGGAATCAAGGTCTCCTAATACGCGCAGAATTAGATATTCAAACGGAGAGGCTTCCAGTAATTTAATCAAGAAAGGCCCCATCGGGACATCTCAGTGTCCTATATCCATTCGTGTTGCACGAAACTGTAATCTATTCGTCCATTAGAGAGGATTTCTCTTACACGTTTATCTGTTTTGTACTGACTCGATAATCAATAATTTGCCATTAGAGAAAATGACTATTTCCGATTCAAGAGTATAACGACGTAATCACACTTAATTTCACTTTGCTCGCGTTTTATTAAGCTCCAGATAATTCATTCGGCTGGAAGATGAAAACTTACAAGTTTTTTTTTAAATGAAAAATTTGACTATATCATTGCCAATGTGCACTTTAAAATAATAGCAATATTATTATTATCACTCGTCAACTCGAATAAGTAGATGCGTAAAATTTTTATCAAAAAAAAAAAAAAAAAGAAAGTTCTTCCTCGCGCATGGAAACAGAAGAAGAATCCGTATAATACAAGATCCGCCAAAAAATATGCCTAGTCTCGATATCCTAGCGAAAACTTTGAAATCCGCAAGCCGGCGACCGGAGGCTTTAGTGAAGATTCATAAACTTTACAAATTACAGTTGTTCGAAAGTTAAGTATAGTTTCCAAGACGAAAAGCACGGAAGGAAAATGGCGAGATAAAGTAGCCCGGACTTCCTTATTTCGTGCTGAAAAATATTCGGTTTACCGTTCATAAAAGACATTCGCATAATTTGACGTCTCGCGCAAAGACTCTCGGTTCGGCCTGCTTAAGTATCAATATACGTTCCTAAGATAAATCGTGAGAAAAAGTTTACCCTAAAATAACCACGTAACAGTATCGCACGAGCTTTCGGACTAAGACCTTTGGCAATTCTACCTGTGTCAGGGTCCCTAGATGGAGGTTGGTATAACCTCATTTGGCTTCGCGATTGAATCCAAACTGATGCGTTTGCGAAGTTCCCGGGTCATGGACGCAAACGGCATACGTGAACGGATCGTAACCACGGACTAGCCTGACCCATAAGAGGGGTTCCTGATAGAGGGTGCTAGTAATATGCCAAATATATATATATATATATATGTATATGTGTAGAACAGAAGACACACACGGGGTCGTGAATAAGGGTGGTAAACCTACTGAGAATTCATGCATAGTACAACATACAGATTTATATATACTGTCGGTAACGAGGTACCCGGGACTAAGTCGCTTGTATAACGACATCTCGTGGCTAAATCGTGTACTAAATTCCCTAGAGGGTTTCCACGTAAAACTTAAGCCACGACGCGGCGACAATCACCGTTTGCCAACCTCACGAAAGTAATACGATTACCAACGGGTTTACGTGCGTTACTCGAAATTTCTACTACAATTTGGTGTTTTCTCCCCTCGAATGGTGTATTTATTCCAGCAATCGCGATACACGATAGGTAGTTTTATTTGGGGGTTAAGTAGGTATACTTGTTCTGTATGGTAATTACGAAATTCAGTCGCCCCACGTAGCCAGGCGACTACCCAACCGCGAATCGTTATTTAAATCTATCGAAAGTTTCGCGAAACGCAGGAAACTAGTGGTATTAACCGCGTGTGTTCCATGTTCGCTTAACGAAATTTCGAACTAATTAACGCGTGTAACGCTCGCAGGTAATTAGCGTCGCGTTTAATATTACAGAACTGCGATAAGAGAGACTCCGCTTGGTACCTGCTTCGTGGTTAAAGCTTCTGTATGGGTAACCTATGTATATGTATATACAAGTGTGGGTTTACCGAACCAACACAATTTTCTAACCATTTTATGGGAACACCTGTGTATTCGACGTAACGAAACAACCCTTGTTACTAACGTGACGTAATTACATTTTACAAACCTTTCTCTCCGTCTCTCAAACTTTCAGGCTCTTTCTCACTTTCTCTCTCTCTCTCGTCCTTTACAGTTGTAGCCTGTTACGTTTCAGAAACACGCTCGGCGCTTCATAAATTAACCCGAAACGCGATCGCGGCAAATACACTGAGTCTAATTCAGACCGAGTGGCACACGCGATCCAAATGAGTCCAAACAGAAGCTAATAATATGTTTGTCGGGATCTCGTAAATAGGCTATCCTGAAATTGCATTGTTTTCATCAAAGCTATTATATCCATCGTATTAGTATCTATGCGCTTGTTGACTGTAATCATTAAAATAGTTGGTTTACGTTGAAATCTAAATTGTCGGAATTTAAAATTTTGGACGAGCGCGATTGCTCATTTGGAATTGCGCTAAGCCCCAGTAGTCGATTGTCTTGTTTTTTTTCAGAACTTTGACGTCACCAAAGTCATTTACGAAAAGGGATGCGTCCAGGCTGGCGAGGAATGGGTGGAGCGGAATCTCCTCGTTATTGCGAGCGGCGCAGTCGGAACGGCATTTGCTCAGGTATAGTTTGTCAAAGGGATAAAAGCAGAGTAAAATATAAGGATCAAGTTTTACAGTTTAGGATTGCAGTTTATCGTATAAATTGATCTCGAAAGAGTCTCGGATTGTTAGTCGTAGTTTCGTTAGTCTATGAAAAATGATTCGACAGTGGTGCCTCCTGGTATATGGTGACTTTTTTTTGGAAATTTTATTAAGTACCTCGTAAGGTACTGAATTTGTAAGGTTACACCTACTGGATTATAATCTTCCGCTAATGCAAAGGTGAGAATTTTCGAAAATTGATATCGATTCTTCATTCAAAATGGCGCTTGCTATACGCTCGTAAAGTTTGTCAATGCACATGGATGGCTCTTGGTATATTTTTTTTACTGTTGTTTATTATACTTATGTAACAATTTTGGACTGTATATATTTGCTTATATACTTTTTCGTTATATATATATATATATTTTCATTCCTGTCATTGTTATTTAATTCCTAGTGATTATTATAATTGTCCATATTTTATTCGTCGTTACGGATCTTTGATTAGTTTATGTGTATATTACAACGTGTGTGTCGTATGTTAACGTGAAACTTTTGTTTTAATTACAGATTCTCGGAATCTGCTTCGCACAAAATCTGCGAGCGGATATTTTTGCGCAAAAGGCGAAATGGCATTGACAATCCAGAGCCCCCACGGCCGTCTAGCATCTTGCTCTCGCTGATGCTAATCGACCACGTTGATGCCAACGGGAACGTCGACATGAATATTCGCCTTAAGAAAGTCGCCCACTCAGTGAAACAAATGGAGCTTAGACGATAATCCATGTAAAATAACATGGCTCATCGTCGATCTAACATTAGACAAAGAAAAAAGTCAAATGGAGAAAGTGCAGAAAATCTTCAAATATTCGTTAACAATAATACTATAAATACGTACAATATTAACTCGAAATATTTTGTACCGTCCATTCGAGTCGTTTAAAATACCATAACTTTGAAAAAAAAAAAAAAAAATTTTTCTCTGGTTCTCACCGATTTCCAGCAGCATCTCTCCGTTTGACATAATTCGGCCACAAGCGTGATTTTGAACTAAAAAAATGAATGAGCGTATTTCGTTCTGTTATCAGTTATCAGATCATTTTTTTGATAAATCTTTTCATCGACTGATAACTGATCACAGTAAAATTACGTGGTATAATATATACATCCATAGGTATACCTATGTATATGTATACATAGAGCAGGACACGGTGGGTGCGTAGAAGGAGCGATAACGTGTTGATGTCAAAGTTGAACGACGTGGCGTCGTGGGGGCGTGGAGATAATGGCCAACTCCACCGCAGAATAAATTCGTAATCCGCTACGAACTAAAGGCCACTTCATACAAAACACACAATAAGATTTCCTTGGCCCAATGGGCTGTTAAATTGATCGTCCGGGTCACTCGGGCATATCGATCGTCGCTAGCGCGTTCACGTCGTCTGGAATGCGTCACTCCTCATACGTCACGCATTCAGGCTTTTGACAGTTTGGCCAATTGCTGTTTGCGCGAGATTCCTTTTTTTTTTTTCTTTCCTAGTAAACTTCCGCTAATCGCTGCCCGCGACACAATAGAGACGTCATTCAAGATCCTAAGGTCCGTTCACAATGCTCCTCCGTGAATGGATGCTGGGTTTGATTCGCGTATGTAATGACAAGGGGATGATTTGTCGGATGAACATTACTATAATGTTGGGGAGTTTTTTTTTTACTGAATATTTTTTTTTTATTGGGGTGCAAACTTGTATGGGAATTTGTACTCGGAATGACGTTGGCGGTGATGTGACAAGTGATATTAATTGTATTATTGTATTTTTAAGCGATACCGCTTCTATGACGTTTTTAATCTAGTTAATTAATTAACTTTTCCTCGTTGGGATTGGCTGGCCAAATACCACCCTGTACGTTTTTTTTCACCCTTTATTCTTGATTATTCGTTATCGATCTTAAGGGTGGTTTTTGTCGCTCTGTTTATTGAGATGAAGATTTTTTTTTTAAGCTCTTTATCTTTCGCTGGTAATTGTGATACTGTGGTAATTCATCTAAATGGTACGTTCATTTTTGAGGGACAATAGTTTTTCTTTTTATTTATTTTCTTCAAAACGTCGAGGAACAAGTTGTTTCGTCCGGGCGACATGTCCTTTTGTGTGGATACTTACTCATTGATTTAATCGAATTTACATTCACAGGAATTTTATAACGTTGATTAGTAATGTTAATTAGTCATAAATTTCCTCTTATGATTTAATTTCCAAACAATGTGATTATACATTTATCATTACACAGAGTAACTTTGGCAAATGCTGGTACCGTTGCCGAATATAGGTAAAATTTTCGTTATCGAATTTTCGTCACAAGACAGTAATAGAAATTAATATAATATATTGTCTCTTCATTTCGTATTCTGCAGGCGAAATATCGTTTACTGAAAATTTGCTAAATTCGTTAAAGAAGCATTTGCTAAAATTAAACTGTTATAATATTTACGACATTCCGTTATCTCCTTACGTTGCTTCGTTATATTAAGTTTGTCAGCCTGATCCGATATCCTGATGGAGAAATAATTACGCTGTATAAATCCTCGAAAGAAAATGGATATGCGGATCACGTGACAAAAGAAAAATGAGTTTTCTTTATGAAATCGACGCAACAACTTCGCGTTGCCCTCGTAGTCACCGAAAAGAAAGGCTGAAAAGTTAACTCATTTTATGACTACTCGATACTTTGTTTATTTTTTTTTTATAAATACTTTATCATTTTGCACAGCTGATTGCACTTTGTTGCACAGATGAATTATTGACAATAAGTTATATATGCCGTTTACTGAATTATCCTGACCGCGATTATCGTCTCGGTGTTCAGTGATCAAACTTCATTGCTTAGGTTGCTAATTCACGTATCAGTTGCCAATTGTCAATGCGATCCGTTCGATTGTTCTTGCTGATAAGAATCCCTCGACGACTAGTAAAAGCAATGTCTACTAAATAATTACTAAAATCTTATTTTTTTTTCTTTTAATACGATATAAATCATTGTAAACTGCTAGACGTAATTCCTGTCGGGGAATTACTTATCTATTCTTCCCGACTATGAGATTCGTATCGTCCTGTACGAAGAACTAAAGACTTATTTAGAGATATCATAATTTGACATTCCTAGCGATCACGTGGAGAACTAGAAGAGTGCGCTTATCGTGAATATTTTTATTTACCAATTAATTCTTGCCCAAAATGTTCTTTGTCATTTTTTGAGAACAGAAGGGGCAAGCAGTGATGTGTATACTCGCGATTAAATTTTAGACACTCAAGCCGAACGTCTATGAATAAAATTAATTTAATCAGCGAGGTAATCCTTTTCTTTGGTCTATTACTATTTTCAATATTTCATTTCGTACTCTGTAATAAAAGTATGATTTTTTTTCTTTTACTATGTTGCATTTATTTTTTATTATTCACCAAAACAAACAGACTTATTGCGCAACGTCGAAACGTATGCTTAGTTTCGCATAAGAGTAAATTGGGTTATTATAAATTATTGCGAGGATCCGTATTACCTGTAGAGTCAAACAAAGTTGCATCCGTTAGAGAGAAATTATTAAATACAATCGCCAAAATAATCCTAAGGATCGTAAGAATTAGGGGTAGAATAAATAGTATTTTTCAAAAGCTATCCGTCACTCAGTCTGAATTTCATTTTATAATCTACCACCAATTGTCATAGTATTACAAGTCACGATTATATCGATAATCAATACCAAACGAGTAATTAAGAGAATACAAAGAGAAAGACTATACCTAAAGACAAGGGTTGCAAAATTGATAAATGAAAACATTCGTTAACCGGTACATACTGTACACTTAAGAAGCGATAGATTAATTTTAAAAAAGTCCCTACAGAAAATATAAGCTAATAATAGAGCATAAGTGATTTTCCTTGAAACTGTTTATTAATAATTATAATTCACTTTTCGCGAAACGCAGCAATGTCCGTTGAAATATATATATATATATA
>JARQSU010000763.1:583954-596709 GCA_030142265.1 Calameuta filiformis
GCGGAATTTTCCGGAACTAAAAAAGATTCTTCCCGCGAAAACGCAATTTTAGGACCTTTTTTCGTTCCACGCCCCCTGGAACTAAAAAAGATTCTTCCCGCGAAAACGCAATTTTAGGACCTTTTTTCGTTCCACGCCCCCTAACGGAATTTCCCGGAACTACAAAAGCGCCCGAGAGCGCCATCTGGCGGAATTTTCCGGAACTAAAAAAGATGCTGCCCGCGAAAATGCAAATCTTGAAAAATTTTTTGGCCCAGTATGAGACCGCTGGATGGCAGCGTTGAGCAGCTGCAATAGCTGCAGGGTTCGGTATAAAATGGGAATATAAGAAATATGTATGAGGAAAAAGAATTTACTTCTTGGAAATAAACGTTCTATTACAAATGGCATTCGTCACGTGTACAGCTGAATAATATACATATTTTATCAGTCACAACTTTCCATAAATATCAGTTAATAACTTTATCGCGGTAAATATATTGAGCAACATAATCTTCTAACTTCACTAGTCTCTGAACATCTAAGCAACTGTGCAAAGATTCGTATTACGTATTGCCGATTTTACAATTCTGGTAGAGTCTTCTTCTCGTGCGCAGTAATTTCGGGATGCCAAACGTCGACAATTAGTACCAGCCGATAGCTGGAACCATTGTGCCAAACTTCGTGTTCAAAGCTGTCGTCGAACACAATAATCTTTCCATCTCTCCACTGTCTGAACATATTTAAAAAATCACATGACATCAAAAGATAGAAAGAAAATATGGTAAGCAATGGAATATAAGTAAAGCTCACCTAGTTTCATTGGCGACTCTTATAAATGCTCCTTTCAAACCATGAAGTCCCAGATGAGAACGTAAACGATCATTCGATGGACCACAGTGTGGCCAAACATGAGTGTTTGGAGTCATAACTGAAAATTTCGTTTGTCCTCTACGACATTGCGCAGCTGGTGGAAATTGCGATACAAGAGAACATGTTCGTGGCGTTTCTTTACAATTCTCTTCATTTCTCCGACCTGGAAAATTTTGAACGAAGGAAGTCATCGATATTACATCTATAAAACTACAGAGACCTACCTTAGTCATTTGTGCACCTTCAATGAAAGGACTCATTATACTTGTCTTAATAAAATGATATTTAAAAATTTTACCTCTGGCAAATAATTGAAATTCTTTCCAATCTCCTACATCCACAAGATCTCCCTGTTCTTTTGTAAAGCTACCACGCTTTAAGAATGCGGCTTGCCCTTCCGCCTTAATAATTTTCCAATGTTGTTCAAGAGATTCAAAGAATGTTTCATACGTGGTTTGTTTTAATGTCCACCAAGGACGACCAGTTAGACGTGGAACGAAATACAAGGAACGTTGATAGGCCGACAAAAATAAGCCTTTCTGAGCTCCTTCGTTATACACCTAAAGTAATCAATAACTATTTTACTCAAAATATTTCACCGATTGGCTATTTCAATCTTCTTTAGTCCAAATACAATCAACTGCAGAGCACATTTGATAATTTCTACTCTACACAATCATGCAGAACCTTAAGAGCTTCGGATTCCTTGCCTAATCTGGCCAGAGCATCTCCAAGATGAAAATAAAATCTGCCATCGGCAGTCCCTTGTTCGCCAGACTCGATACCAGCCTTCAAATATTTAACAGCATCAGGCATATTTTTAAAATTTATTTTTCTAATAAAACCATAATGTACGAGGGCGACTCCATCCTTTGGCCATTTGCTCAAAGTTACTTCGAGAACTTCCTTTGCAAGTTTCCACCTAAAAGGAGGCAAATATAAAGTATTGCCTATAATAATTTACAGCATATTATCCTTATTCTAATGAAATGTACAATAACAATTGTAAATACATACTTATTTTGAATCAAGTAAGTGATCGTTAATTCATTCCTGTACGAAGGCTCACTGGGAAATCTTTCTATTAAAGCTTGATGGATGCGTTCGGCTTTCTCGTGTTGCTCTGTGAAAGAAACCAAACAATAAAAAATAATAATCAGGCAAATATTTATTATTCAACTTACCCAATAAACGCATATTCTTAAGGCAATTTTCAACAGCAACTTTAAAAATCTCTTGCGGTACTTTCTCTCCAAAATCGATGACATTTTCATAGTGCGCAATTGATCGTCGAAGATAATTAACGTTTCTCGTCTGCTTTGACAAGCGATGAAGCGCCGTGGCTAGCCGATATTGTCCTCGAAGTGATTTTGGATATTGCGCCAGAAGATGGGAGAAATATTTCACTTGCTCTTCAGCCTTGGTGGAGAATACGGTAGGAGGGAGGATTTTATTCGTAGGATATTTTGGGAAAATTTTGGAATTGTTATATTATTGTGATTTTTCAGCATTAGCAGATTTTTCGAGCTTGTCATAGAAACAGCCAATCACAGTGAAACCGAGATGCATGTTACGAGAATTGACGATTACTTTAATAAACATTGACTCGCAATGATTTTTGTTTTAATTATTAAAAAGGATAAATACAAGATCAAACATCAAATTCATTCGTGGGCCATGGAAAATATTGATTGCCGAGCCAACGATAAGTAATTATTATTTAGATAATTGTTCACACAAAAGATCACAAAAAAATGAAACAGCACGTGAATGGGATTTTATGTTATATATTAAATAATAGGATTTTTCAAGGGGTAGGTTAAAATGGGTGTAGCAAAAGCAAACAAAAAATAATGTTAGTTTCTATACTCTTTATCCTAAACATAAAAATTTGTAAGATAATATTGAACCAGTATTCCTAGTGATGGTAAATGTGGGTGCAAAGAATGCTGGTGCAAAATTGTACAAATTTTTATAATGTCGTATAAATTGTAAAACATATGATAAAATATCGATAGTAAAAGTTCTCAAGCTAGTCAAGCGACATTCGTTCCATTTCTGATGAAATTTGATCATTTCCAGAGACATCATTGGGGACATTAATATTATTGTATAACAGGATTAGTGAACAATGACACTGCGAGAAATTAATATTATAACTAAAATGGGGATGGAATTGACAAAGGTGATGTTCAGTAATAGGTGAAATTAATCATCGTGTTCCTAAAGGTACGGAAAAGTTATTAAAAATCATTGGAAATTACGTAATTCGTCATATCCTCATTAAACGACTTTGAATTATTAATAAAATTCGTTTAAATGTCGATATGGATAATTCTTTTGAAAACGATATCAATTTTTATAATCATAAAATTGTAAAATATTAATTTGACATACCTTGGCGATTTCAGAGTGGACGTCCTCCCTAATGATAACGTCGTCCGGATTAGAGATGCTGATGAATTCAATGTCTTTTGCGCCGCCGCCTTGTTTTCCTTTTTGCACTGGTTTTGAAACAGGCTTAGGTTCCTCCTCGGATTCAGATTGAGATTCTTTCGGTGCTTTGACACCTACATGTAATAGATTACAAAATAATTATTAATTGGCATTCGTATAGATGAAAATTGGCGTTTTTAAACTGAGATGGAAGTTTGTAACAAAAGAAGTTTTGAAAAAAGAGCGTTCAGTACACATTTCTTGTAAAAATATGACTATTTCAAAACGTTACTGAACCGAATTATTCGTGGACAAATACATTCATATAGAAGACAGTTTACATAAAAGGCTAAAGCTACACAAATATAATTATAACGACGCCAATATTAGTAATTCTATTATTATTTTCGCTTGACGCAGCGAATTAAAAGAAAAGTGGTAATTAAAAAAAAAATACTTGACCTACAATTTGGATCCTCCATGCTCGCAATGTTACATTTATTAATTAATTATCACTGTTCTATAAATTGTTTAGCGTGTCAGATATTTTACACGAACCTCGACATACAGTGGAGCCTCTCACAACTTTGATTCTTCTAGCTTACGGAAGGTCGAGGAGTGGGGACACCTGAGCATTGTCATTGGCCGCGAGCATTTCAAATTCGTGGCTGGCAATTCGCTTAGCTTAGCTGTGAGAGACTCCGCTGCACTCTTTAAAAGAACAAATAATTTTAGAAAAATGAGAAAAAATGAGTCACATATTCGCGGCGTAATTAAAATTTATGCTGAATGAGATGAATTTTAATGTCCACGTAAAAGCCATGCGTCGGAGCTTGAAGCATGAAAATATATGTAAAAAAAAATGAATAGCGTAAATAGTCAAAAAATGTGCAAAAAGTCTTGGTTACTTTCTTATTTTCTAGGGAAACACAAAAAAACAACGAATTCGAAAATTCAAACTCGCGTCCACAATGAATCAGTCTACATACAATTTATTTGTTTGTCTATTTACGTTTCCATCCTTGAATATCATCGTCTTCATCTTCATCCTCTTCCAGTCCTTCCTCTTCCTCTTCCTCCTCTTCTTCTTCTTCTTCTTCTTCTTCCTCCTCTTCGTCCTCCACTTCACTCTCAGGTGGTGTTGGCAATTTTCCGTATTTCGCTTCTAGCTTAGCCACCAAGTCACTGTCGTCGACTTCGTCTTCTTCCTCTTCTTCGTCTTCGTCTTCTTCTGTACCGGAAATCCGTTCGCCCTCCGAGGTCTCAGGCTCTTCCTCTTCCTCCTCCGATGTCTCTTTCGCGGCGTCTTTCGGCAGTGATTTTAATTCTGTTTTATCAAGAGAATATCAAATTTAAGAATTTTCGAAAATAATTAACGTTAATAGTATTTAATTTTTCCTACGAGTTAGGTTCGCCATTTTTTTCTTGGTATCTCATTCTTAATATTGCCTAATTCTTTCCCGAAGACTTAAGAGCCATTTCGCACCTTCTCTAGCAGGGCTCCTTTCCGCCCAAATATCTTTTGCCGACACATTTTCCACCCGCAAGCCGGCAGTCTTTGCGAACACATTCTCAGTATCGCCCTCCGCCTCGAGACTCTTGTATTTCGATTTCAAATCTTCATAGGTCTGAGAAACTTTTTGAATTTCAAACTTTTGCCCGTGCTCTCCCGCGTCGATGGTCGAAGCGATTTGCTCAATGCTTTGCGGTGGAGGGACGATGGTGTTTCGTCTCGACAAATCAGGGACGCCACTTTCGTTCTCAGCTGTCCTTTCGAAAACGTTAAAAATCTCTTCATTTATCTCCTTAAATACGTTGACCTTTTTTTTTTGTAAATTGCTAGGAAACCAAACATACGCTCCGATAATGCAGGGAATCAATTAATAGCAAAATCGATGTGTCAATTCTGGCCACATGTAACTTAACTATAAAAAAAAAAACATATCGTATAATATAAAAATCCACTTACCTTAGTTATCCCAACATAAAGTTTACACAAAATAAGAAATTCCAGTTCGATTTGTTAGCAAGGAAACTGAAGTGGTAATATGTTAGTCTACCGTGGTAAAACGATAGCAGACAACATGCTGTTTTTATCTCAAACAAAAAATTTCAAAAAAGATATCACTCAAGCGCACTAAACGTAACGATACATATAAAAACTTTCGTGGACACTCACCTAAAATACAGTGTCCAACTAGATATTGTGTAAACGATTATTAATAAAAAAAAAAAAAAAGAACAAGAGACTGACAATAAAAAATGAAGACGCCCTCGATGGATTAATTAACGCGACATTTAAATAATATACATATATGTATATATGTATATATATGTATATAGCCCGGTGTTAGGTGCGCAAGAGATATGCAACAGAATTGTTATTGTTTACCGTTGTTCCATCGCCTAACGAGTACGAAATGCGCAGCAACAACAAGCGCAACGCCAACTCCGAACTTCACTGCCACTGTAACCACCATACTTCATTTTTTCACTTGATCCATTTCCTATAGTACTAGACATTGCTATGTGTGGTCAAAGAAAATTTTGGCTCTGAGTTTTGCCTTTGAGTCATGATTTTTTATCGATGTGACGGTAACGAGCATGGAGGATCTTTTCTTTTTTTTTAATAAACAAAATTTAAAAGAATATATGCAATTTTTGTAAGGATGTTATGTGATGTAATCACTCACCGCCGGTAGACTCTTCCTCGATCTCTTCTGGTTCTGGCTCTATTTCCGCTTCGTTAATAACCTCTTCCGGTTCTTCATCTTCAACCTATTCATGTGAAACGTGATGCATTAGTTTTGTGACAATATTTTTAGCTACCGTATACATATGTTAATGCTAGGAATAATTAAATAGTTTGAAGATTTTGAGAATTATATGGTGGAATTCAAATCTTTAGAGTGGTTCAAGAGTATGCAAATTTCTTAGAGCTGCATTGGGATGTCAGATTGGTGAAAAGATATGGACCAAAATATTTTAGACACGACTGCATAGCATACGCAACGTTTTTCAGGGTTTCACGTATATGCCTTGTTATGCCTTGTGAAAAATTCGTTAATTCGATATGTAATACAACAATGGAATAACATTGGGCATATCGAGACATGCCCTAAACATTTGCCATTTTATACAATGTGAGATGTGAAATGAAAGTTTTTTGGGTGACAATGACAACACACGTAACATTTCCGGAAGGTTTAAACGAATGCACAGTGGGAAAAAAGGCCATCGACCCGCATCGATGAGAATTTTGAGAACACGCGTACAGTTTATGTGTTCTCAAATTTCTTGAAGGGATTTTTGAAAAACCTTGATTAGTTCGTCACTGTCGAAGTCGCTTTCTTCCACGCATTTATCTGGTCCTGGACATTCATTTCTGACTTGAAAATCGACAGCAGTTTCACCCTCCACGCTCCTCGCCGTCTCTTTGCCGTCATTCAGAAGATATTCCACCTTCTTAATTTCACCCCGAAAATATTTCTCGAAAGCATCCAAATCTAAGGACTTATCGATTTTCTTTGGTTGCGACGAATCTCCGGTTTTTAAATCGCGCGACGTTCTTTCGCATTGTTCGGGTTTCTCGCAAAATTGAGCTTTCGCCAAAGTTTCTACATCAGTCACAAGATTTTCGTTCTCCTCGATGTTTTTACTTTGATTCGACTCCTCGTTACTCTCTAAATGCGTTTTGGTCTGCGAACTCACAGAATCTTTATCCGCGAACTCTTCAAAATCTTCAGCATCATCCACTTCCGTACTCTCGCTTATGGAATTTAATTTCAATTTCGACTTTGCCATATTCCAATTTTCCGTATACCGATGATACGATGGGTCTGTCTCGGAATTCTCGTTTTTTACTTCTCTACGCTCTTTGGGGGATTGAATAGAATTTTTGGATAATTCAGACTCTTTGCGATCAGATTGTTTCTCCGAAGTGTCAAAGTCGTGCGAAATAGAATCAACATCCTGATGGGTCTTTTTATTCTCATACTTTTCATTATTTCTTACAACGATTTTTCCCACTGCGTTACTTTCTGAACATTCCCGTGAATCATCGTCATTGTCATTCGCTTCATGATCAAGATTTTCGACAGTTCTGTACTCAAGATCCTGAACAACGTGCACTATCTGTCAGTAAATTAATAAAAGTATAGGAATCCATGATACCATCTATCATGCATCTCGTAGTAAGTATCTTTGATTTTCAAAATCACGAAGCACGAATGTAATTCAAGAAATTGATTAAGAATATCTTTTTATCCCTATTTATAAATAAATAATCGTTAAGCTTACCTCCTCCAACGGCTCGGCGCTGTTATCATCAATTTCATTGACACCAGGAATTCCCAGGAATTCCTCAGAAACGTCATCCTCCTGTTGCTCCTCTTCTGAAGCTTTCACGCCTTCGATGCTCACGTCCAATTCGTTATCCGATTCATGTATAACGTCTTGATCATCTTGATTGGCACTATCATTTTCTTCTCCGCTTGTGTTATCAATTTCCTCAAGAGTACCGGTATCGTCATTCTCCTCGTCTGATTGAGCGAAACCTTCGTCGTCGGATTCGTGAAGATTTAGATCTCCTTTGTTATCGTGATCATCGTCATCTAGTACCAATATCAATTAATTGACATCATTATAGGAATGACTATAAAAACTTAAGACTTGACTTATTTTTCTACCTTTTTCTTTCGAAGCTTCTTCATCCAATTGATCCTCGTCTGAAACTTCTCCTCCATCATGTTCCTCCTCCTCGTCTTCGTCCTCTTCTTCTTGAGATCCTATCCCTTCGTCCTCATCTTCGTCCTCTTTACTATCCTTGAGAGCTACCTCTTCAGATCCATTCTCCTCTTCTTCGTCATGATCTTCTTCGTCGTCCTCTTGATCTTCTTCCTGTTCATCATCGTGATCATCAGCTTCTTCACTATGCTCTTCATGCTCATCATCATGACCTTCTGCAGATTCATCATGAGATGGCGAAGTATCGTCTACCCAGCCGTCGAATATTGTTGCCCATCGAGATTCAGCAACAGGTGTGTCCACTGGAAAGAAAAAAAATTAACTGATCAAAACTGAATTGAACAATAATAAAATCCCAAATATAATTACGCATAAAAATACCGCATTAAGGATAAATTTGAGACATTTAAAGTTTACGTCTTTGGTTAGAAAGCAAATTCCATTTTCGAATATTTCAATCAGATCAGCTGACCGCGTGCAACCTAATTGGATTTCGGCCAAACATTCACTAGGAGTTCCATCCCGAAACTGTACCTCGTTCAAAGGATTATTAATAGAAGAATGTGAATTCTCCATAAGTAAAATAACAATAAGCCACGTGGTTAACGTATCTGTACATTTTTTTTTTTCCTTACCATCAGTAGTTCCTCTGTGCTCGAGAATGATGATCCCAATGAGACCAACGAGAATTGTCAAAAGTGCAAAAAATATTATCCTGGCGCACCAATGTCCTCCTGTACCACCATCCTTGTGAACGTGTATCGTTACATTTTCATGCTCCAGGGAATGGACCAAAGTCGGCGGAGGCGTCCCGGCGTCTTCTTCCTCTGATAAAAGTCAAAAGCAAGAGGCGGATTTTAAAATTCAAAATTATCTTCGTGAAACCAATAACATGAGCGACATTTTCAAACTCGTTTACACCGTAAAATATTATTAAGTAATAAAATCATGCACGAGAGTCACAAAGCTTGGTAAATGACAATTGGTTGACTGGTCCGATCATGGAATAATTAACCAAAGATTTGCGTGCTTTTTGTAATCAAGCTCTTATCGCGTTAGGTAATTATTAATCGTTAACAAAATTTTCTGAAGATCTCTGTGCCGCAAAATGAACGTAAAACATTTTTAAATTTCATAGGGAGCCCGTCGGAGGAAACTGTCTACACTGATAGTCAAAATAAGGCTCTGCCGAATGTAAATCCAGGAGGAATTAATAACAGCAAAAAAAAAAAATTGTAAATGAAAACCAACAAAAATAATAGCGTACCGAAGCTTGCACTACGTATCCTTTGAATAGTATACTCAGCTGCAGCTAGAAAATTGTAATCATTTGTAAGAATTTAAAATTCTCTTGATAACTTTTAAACTCACTCAGTCATTTCATGTAAGATAATCAAAATTTTTCGTCGGGTAGTCAATGAAAGAAAAAAAAAATTAAGCTCACGTAGAAGTCAGTATACATAAGCCGAAGTTTAATAGCTTGCAATAAAAAGCAATGAAGATTATTAAATTCCATGGAAACGTAGAATTCAAAAAATAAAAATCATGGAACGATATTTAAAAGCCAAAGAAAGTTATGTGATTTTCAAGATAAATTCTTTCAAGTTTAACACGTGCTTTGGCTCCAAGCAATATTTTATTGTTTTATCGCGTGTAAACATATAAGAGCCATTTTTATTCTATGTGGAATCTCAAGTTTATCTCGCAAGTAGACAAAACTCGTAAAATATGTAAAGATGGTTAGATAACATTTGTTTACAGAGCGCTACCTTATCCCTGAAACCGGCAAATGTGAAATCAGGCTGAAGAAGCCATTCGAAAAACATTTTACGATAACGATGGAACATTCGACTCAAACTATTGTTGCTTTCGATTGTGAGGGTTCTTTTTTTTTTAGCCACACGAAATTAAAATAAGCAAGACGGTGACGAAGACGAATAAAATGGACGCTTTGAGGTTAAAAAACAATTATAGTTTATAAATAATTTAACGGTTCATGTTTTTCGAGTGGTCAATAGGATTCAATCTATTTTGGTGGGACTACAAGCCGAATGGGGCTTCCAATAGCCACATTTACCCACTTGGTTAACATCGCGCGTAACATTTGATTTTATTTGATTGTGATACAAAGGAAAAGTATGCATTGTTTATGCACAATGCAATTGCTAAATACACGTGTACGCATCTCAGGGATTCGTATACGTTCGACGATGCTTTGTCATTCCAAAAATATCGTTAGAGTTGTTTATGAGATTCACAAAAATCTGACAGTTATAAATATAGTTTGAAATATAATACGAAGAATCAACCGTTTGAGTGCGAGAGGGATCATTGGAAAAATCTTACCGAATATTGTCACAGAGAGCGACAGCGCTTGTATTGGAAGTTTTCGTTATAAAATGTGAAAGCGCGATCGCGCTACGTGCTTCTCAAACGAATAATTAAGTTTCAAGGAGTTAGTTCTGTAGTTAAAAAGTCATAATCGCAAATCAAATGTCGAGTTTCGCCATCAGAAATAATGAGAAAACACTAGTAAAAGAGCGCGTGGCCTCAATGGCAATTGTCAAGTAACGGGTGCGCAGATTCAAAGACAAAAATAAATAAAATTAGAAGAGACTAAAAATAACGAATAGTCGCAAGCAGCAGCGTGTTCGAATGGATCAAGATATTACGAGGGGTTATTCACTTCCACTCACCTTTTTTGCGACGCTTGTCCTTACGTTTCCTTGGCTGCACGTCTCCGGACATAATTCCTGTCGCAATCTTCGCGAACCCGTGCTAAAGTTCGCGCGACAATTCTAAAACTGAGCGCCACGAGAGCGCCTGGCTCTCCCGTCGCCCCCTTAAAGAAAATTTGATTTTCCAGCCCTCTTGAGGCGTTTTCCCGAAACACCGAGTTCCCTACTTTCGAGTAAATCGCTGGGGAGGGGAGGCGCCCGTGGCGCCATCTGTTGGACTTCTTGGGAAACTCAGGTGAAGGATTCTGTATATAAATTTTGAACAAGACCCTCAATAATCAGTGTGCCTTCGATGGCCGAAGTATGAAAAAATTAATTCAGTCTGTATTCGATCAATCACTGTGGATGGAGATGATTGATTATCAGAGGACAAGTTGTTTATTGCGCAAAATATATGTACAGTATTAAAATACACAGACCGAGTGTATATATTATAGAGCGTAATTCCTTAATTCAATAAATAACTCATGAAATATTCTCTCTGGACGCGAGATCAAACACGTTATTTAATTTTCATTGTTTTGGGTCCTCAACATGTTATAAGGCACGATCTAATTAACTCTAGGGATCTCTACAAGATAACAATAGTTACTTGGTGAACACAACGAAAAAGTATACAAAAATCATAAGAGAAAGAAAAAGAAAGAGGAGTGACATTAGGAAGAAAAGGTAATGTTATTAAATTATTAATACAATTAAAGTAATATAAATAATACCGTTCATAAGTAGAATTACCATAGGGTTTCATTCACATCGTATTTTCGCGCGAGATTTTCATGTGCTTTTTTTTTATTATTACTACGGCTTCAAAATTTGCCGCACGTGACCAATAAGAAGAATCTAATAAATCGTACATAAAAAATGATCGAACGATCAGATTGTTTTCAAATTTACGCAAATCTCTAAGCTCATTCAAAGTCTGCCATTGTTGACCACTATACTCGGTAGCCTTTGAATAATTCTTGATTTTCGTTACCTTGGACATGAAAAGGAAGAGTTTCGAGTCAATGGATTCACATGAAAATGCAATCGTGTCGAGAGATGATCCCTTAATTGCGTCCAATAGAATTAGAGTAATTTCCATGTAACTGCGATTCACCTATCATTAAAACAAGTTCATTTTTATAGTGAAAAAGAATATTTGAAATTCTCGAATCGCTTCAAGATTTTAATCTAGTGATAATCACTGGTTGCTAACGACTGAACAGAATTTCATGATTTCGCAAGAAAACCAAAAAAAAAAACCGAGCATAATATTATTTTCTAGAGCTGAAAGTAAAAGAAGCGCGTGAAATAAATTCAAAATGTCGTCTTTCACACTGTTAAAAAAATAATTTCGCGCACATAACTGTCTTCCAGCTTCTATTTTGTACTATTCTTTTAGTCGGTTAACGTTTTTGACAACATATAAAAGCAAAATAAACGTTCCGAATCTTCGTCACCCTCTAAACTTGTTCTTAAAAATTGGAACTTCGTTACAAGAGGCAATAAAAATTCGTAGTTTGCATAAAGAAAAAAAAAAATGCAATTCTCTAATCATACAAAGAATCGAAAAAAATTATACAATTCGAGAATCTATAATAATAATGAAAGACTCCTTCCCTCTTCTGGCCAAGTGAAGTCAAGTCAGTGAAGAATGATGAAAGTACATAAAAAAGGAAGAACAAAATAAGCGTTGTACTGTCGCGCTCGAATGCCTCCAATGAAGTAAATGCGATGGAGAATTAAAAAAAAAAAGAAATTACTCTAATTTCTATATCTAATTCAGTTCAATGTCGCTAAATCGTTAACACTGTACATGTAAGTGCATTATTATTTTTCTCGTTTAACGATACCTATCCTCGCGCAACCCAATTTACAAGGTTGCGATCGTCCTATGCAAACTTGAATAAAAAAGAAAAGAAATTAATAATAATAATAATAATAATAATAATAATAATAATAATAATAATAATAATAATAATAATAATAATAATAATAATA
>JARQSU010000763.1:600709-628784 GCA_030142265.1 Calameuta filiformis
GTTAACGTTCATTCTATCTCGTTAATTCAATCTTATGAAACGTCATCGAAATTAAAAATGATTAAGTGTGAATGTACAGTAAAATATTAAAATACGTGCATTACGTCATTATTTTACAATCACAGCATATGTTAAACTCACCCTTCTTTCAACACTACTGGCTGTTCTTGTGATGCTGTCGGCCGCTGTTTTGTTGCTCCGCTGCCGCTACTCGTAGATATCAACTCGAGAAACTGCTTAACTGCTTGAATATGCTTATCTGTATAAAATTCTCTGTAAATAAAATTCAAGATTATTCCTGATTATTAATAATGAAATATCGGTATTCAATAAACATATTATAATTTTCTTTAAATCTCAGTCTTAAAATATGGTAACATTTGTTGTTATCTACCTGTATACGCATTCCATGTACTCCTCCTTACAAACGCTACCTGCGCCTCCTCTACAACTCACCAAGTTTCCCAAGCTCTGAATGGTCTTAGAAATTAACGTTAACGTCCTATTTGTTTGAGAATCCTAGGAATGAAATATATACAATTATTACTAAATGTAGTTAATTATAAAATTGTTTCGAATAAAGATAATACTGATCGATAATTTACAATTTGTTCGGTGGTAATATCGAATAATCTCGGACCGAGTATGGCCGGCGCGAAGAATCGTAGGAAAATAAAACCACTGATAACGGAGTATCGAACTTCCTTGTTTTTTGGAAAGTGAGTGGCCGCTAATTCACGAAGACACCAGAACATTGCGCACATCAATGGCGGACATCTCACTCCCGATGTTGTTATGGCCGTAAAAACCCTTTCGACGTATTCCTACCACGAAGAGAGAAAAGGGGACTCGTTATGGACGAAGTGACAAGACTACGATGTAAGGGAGAAAGGAAAGTAGTAACGAAAAAACGCACTTTTAAATTCGCCAAATTAGTCTGGATAGTATTAGCATCCTTTACTCTTGTGGGATCAATTTCACACGGTTTCCTTTCAAGAAAAACTTGCTCCATTGCTGGTCTCAATGTACTGTGCAGATAATGAAGTCCGGCTAATCGCATACCCTCGTCCATCATTTTGCTCACTAACGTGTTACCTCGGAATATCGTCGTAGGATCCCTGGTAATTGGATTTTTATGTATTAATTTAGTAAAAAATAAAAAATGCAAAAAAACGGTAGAAATCAGTTATAAAAACTTACGTTAATTTCGAAATTTCGTGACTGGCTAAAGCTCTCATCACAGACACTAATTGTCCATGATGAACGAGAACTTGGACTAAGGGTTGTGCGGCCTCCATTTTACTCGCTACGATTTCCCCCAAAATGTAAACCGCCGACGATGTGATTGGTTGAATATTTACACTCTGAAGCAACAAACTTCTTAATCTGTCGTACATCTCAGAAGGGAAGACATGATCCGCCGTATAATGTATTTTCAAACGTAAAGACCCCAACCCTGGCATTGTGCCTGGTGGAGTCGAGTTGCTTGAAATTTTAGTTGGACGGTGTTTCGCTGCTCTTGGTTGTAAAAAATACCTACCACAAATACATTCTTTGCATCAGATACTCTTCATCTTTAATTATAAGGTGTCACACTCGATCGTCTAGGCTTCAACTTACCAAGCAGTGGTCGTACTGGTCGGTTGTTTTTGTAAACCTCTCAACGTTACGCGAACTTCACCAAGAAAAGCAGGCTGTTCGCCCATTCCAGATGCGTGCCATAGCCCTACAACAACTTCACCAACTTCACCTCCATCGATGGAATAATGAGATACATCTTTGTCTTTAGACTCTGTCAATTCAGGCTGCGTACAATAAGATATCAATTGACTATATGTTGTAATTAAAATTTCATTGCACTTATTAAATTTACTCTCTCTACGTATGGATAAATCTAACTACAGTTTACAAAATACTTTAGACTCACCTCAAATGTAAAAGTCTCGTTGAAGTGGGGAGATGCTGTTTTCTTTTTACCTTTCGTACGTTTTGATATTTGTTTTCCATTACTGTATATGACAGTAACGGTTGCGAATGGATCACAGCCACCATTTTTAATAGTTAGCTCGCTACACTCTATTATCCTGAGAAAAAGAAGAAAGGATCAAATAAAAATTCGACCCTTCATGGAAGCCTCACTCTTCGAAAGCGTCCAAAAATACAATTCATGGAGACTTATTGACAACAGCGACTATCTTTTATTCGCTTATAAAACTCATTTATCCCTGGTATACAAATGGAAAGCAAAGTCGGTGCAGCTGAATCGAAGGACGAATAAATATTTTACTTCCTTATTCAAGACGAAATCGAAGGAACGCGATCGGCAAAATCAAAGGGGCTGCCATTGTAGCTCCGTGATGTCATGGATTATTCATCTGCATGGCAAATTGATTTTAACCGTTTCCTTCCTGCGATTGTTGGCTTTTAGAGCAGAGTATGCTTTCAAGCAGGATGCCATAATTGTCCCCAAGGCCAAGGAAATTGACGATGCCGCCACAAAACCAATTAGTCTCACCGTGTTAAAAATTCATTGAACTACTTTCGCGTTCTACTCTTCAGACTTTGATAGAATCTCCAGGCGCGGGAGCATTACAGGACATTAATAGCTCGCCACACATTTACTTTATAGTGGGAAAATTGTACCCAAAATTATACTTAATTTACTATGCAGATTATAATTACAATCTAGGAATAATTAAAAATACTAATGCCTAATTAAATTAATACGCAATTTCTAATGTCATGTAAATGTGCAGAATGGCAGCATCATTTTTACATACAACAATCAATAATGTTCATTCGATATTAAATTACTATGTAAGTAGGAGTCATCATTAACATTAATTATTTCAGTGCATTGTCTAAACATAATAATTAGATTGAAGAATTAAATTGACACTCACCGAACAGTAAGCTTAGGCTGAATATGTCCAACTTGAGGTTGCAACGACAATTCCAAATGAGCTTTGCCTTGTACTTCGGAATCGGCATCGACAGGCCTTAAAGGGAACCAGTGTTCTTTATTGTGATATGTCGCCAAGTCTTCCCTCTTAATAGCCACTTTTCCCAAGATCTTATCCTGCTTCAAATGTCGATCCCTGTCGTATACGTAAATACCGAGGTAACGAAACTTTCGAGGAACCTCAAATTGAAATTCTTCTCCAAAAAAGGGGCTGCAAAGAAAAAAAAGCACCATAGTCATATATTTCAGACACGAATAAATGTTTCAGTATTATGGATGGTATTCAAAATATTGAATTATTATTTATGTTATGACTGAGTTAGATATTACTTACTCAAGTGTTCTTTCCATTGTAGTTGTTCGGAATATTTCTTCCTGGTCAAGAGATAATGCACAGTAGACATCTCTTGTACCTGGAGAGCCATGGCTTCGACTCTGTAGATTTTTGGCTTCACCTGTTAATTATAAATGGGCACATTTGTATAATTTGTTTAAAAAATAGTGGTTTGTTAATCTACAAAGCTTTTATTTCTTTGATTTTATAGTATTTGCAAGGTTCATTGTCTAACATGGGTAAGTAGTATACACTTATAGTTCATTGCTATGCATGATATTACGTTGTGCTCATGAGAAATTTCAATAGAATGAAGGGTAGAAAGAGTGTAGAAACCATGTCATTGACAATTGAAGAGTATTTTTGCATTCCAATCCTTTCTTGTTACTCTAAAGGCAACGCAATTTACATTGGTTAAATGTTCTCAATGAAACCATTCACTGTGCAGTCTTTCGTACATGATTAATTGTTCTGCATTAGCAGCTAGGAGAACTGGATTTTGACAAATAATTTCCGTTCTAATCCAAGAAACTAAGATGTAACTTTTAAAATGATACATGCTGGTATATTTTTATATATCAATGTTTATTCAAAAATAATATATCTTATCCTTTAGAATGCTAGACAAGTTATATTTTCAAGTAATGAAGATTTAATAGAATCTTCGATGTTCTGCAAAGATCAACAAGCATCACATCGAAGAGAATGCACCAAAACCTTATACTGTTTAAAACAGTCCTCCGAAACAATTCAAGAAACACATGTGACACTTTTCCAAGGGAACCAACATTCATATACAAGTGCACTCATGGTAACCAATGATTTAGCAATCTCTGTATAAATGAGAATAGCGTGGGAGTGCTCTGAAACGGAGCCTATTAAATCCAGCAAACCAGTATGACCATCATTAACCTCACCAACACCACAAACACCAAAAAAAACAGAATTCTTCAGTAGCCCCAATATAAAAAACAAGATTAACAAATCGAAGGAACAACTCCATGAATCCGAAAAACCATCATCGAATCTCGCAATCGAAACGAGTTAAGCGTGGGAGTGAAAGATCGACGCCCTGGATGGTGAAATTACATGAAACATAATTCCCGAGCATAGATAATTAACGTGTCATCAAATCAATGACAAATTTAGTCGCGTCTGCGATGGACATTACGAAGAAATACTAAGTACAGCAATTTTCACGAGGAGGAACAAAGCCATCGCCCTGGGAGTTCTCGAGTGACATCCCTCCCTTTAATAATATTCAACTCAATTTTCAATCCCCTTCTCGTAACTTCTCCCTGCGCATTCGATCCATTGAAATTCACACCGCACTCCGTATACACTAATGACACAATTATTATATACCGATCTTAATCCTTAGCCTTTCTTCAACGCGGACTAGGCGCGTCTCCTCGGCCATGTTACCTCCATGACACTACTGAGTGACTACACCACACGAACAGAACGCTCCTTCCTTCCTTCGCTCGCTCGCTCGTTCGTTCGTTCGTTCGGTGAGTCGTGTTCGCTCACTCTTTCGCTCTTTCGCTGAGCCACACCGAGCCCTCTCGCTTCCTCTTTCACTCGGTCCCTCAGCCGTGCATTCGCGTGCGTGCGCGTTCACTCGCTCACTTCTGCGAGCTTCCCTGTTCTGTGAATGGGTTCTAGACAGGGACGGATGCTTTAGGAGCATCTATCGGGCACTACGCGATTACGCTCTTCGTTCCGATACTTCTAATCACTATCTTCAAACGGTTTAACTTAATAGTTTATCGATCAACCACTGTTTATCGGTTATTCTTGCTCTTACTTTATAATTCTATTGGATACGCTTTGGTGACTGTCACTTTAAATTATGTCACGCTTTTAATTTAGTATGCTCGTTAAAGAATCGGTTTCTGATGCGGGACGTAATCCGAATGTGTCGTTACGTAACAGGAACAATGTAAAATTTCTTTAATATTTATTATGTCATCTGCTATTGATTATTTTACCTAATCACGTAATATTATTCCAAACCTTTCTCTTTTCGTTTTACTTCTGTATTAATGACACGCATATATGCATACTACACTGTATTTGTACATTACTTTTCACATTTATATGTAGCAAGGCACTTCCGGATGACGCAATTACCAGCTTCCTCTTCTAATTCTCATTACTTTTCTCTAGGTTACCGAATTAAATTTCTTTTTTTTTTTTAATAAATATAAAGGTCTTTTGCAACTGAACGAACGACACAACAATTTATTATATATGAACTTTATATCTTGTAGGAAATTTTTTAAGTAGACTTCTTCCCCATTAATCTCTAACCGGAAGTCATAAAAAAAGATTATTTTTTAAATATACAAAAATTCTACATTGGATTCAGCTGGATGATCGAAATATACGAATCGATTGTCATTTTATGCGAACCGGAAAAGCATTTCCCCTATCCGTTCTGACGTGATCATCGTAAGTTGAACTCTAGGCAGGAAAAACATTTCGAACTAACATCTAATTTATAACCAAGCCGGATGTGACGACAGAACCAAGCGATGACTTGAGCTTTCGTCAAAGACATAAAGCATTCGTTCGCAGTTTGAAAACAGGATTTTCAATTTGAAAGCCTTGACAGGATATTCAAAATATTCGAAATAAAAGAAAATGTATTAAGAAAAACTCTTGTTTCTCTATACTTTGCGAAGTAAGTAAGTTGACTCTTGTTATCAACGGAAATGGGACTTATATAAATCCTTGACTCCTTATCCACCACATATACCTCTTCCTTGAATTTCTCATTGATAATGATGATTACGCGACAAGTCTGATTACGGGACAACGTGACTACACGTACGCGTGATATCAGGAAACTTATTTCCCATCACGATCGATTCGCCATTATCAATGTTAACCTTATCTTACACTTACATTGCAGTGTACGAGTATAACGACTCGTGAACAGTGTCGATACGTTCTATTACGATGACATCAGTTCGTGATAATGATATTAATTTTGAAAAAATGTAACATTGTTCAGATTCTTTTTTTAGACAATCTCCAATAGAACAGTTTGATAACGCATGAGAATTACCACCTGAGAAATTAATTAGCCAAGTAATTAAGATAAGAGTATAAAGCCAATAAATAGAGTCAGTAAGCCACGTGTGTTATGAAAATGGTCACTACCTATTCATATACATACATCTATTGGTTTTGTGCCATAAGCATGTGTACACGTAGGTGAGTATATAAAATATATATAGATGTAATTTAGAAGTAGAAAAACAGTCGAAGAGACATTGACGGTGAATCGCAGGCAACGATAACGCAGTGAAGCGGCGAAATGACGAGGCAGGAGGTGGAGCCAGCGAGTTAGGCATAGAGACCAGTCAGCCAGGCAGAGCCGTTCGAATGAACGTGAGCGTGAATGGATCGAGTAGAACGGCGCTGAGTGGCTAAAAGAAAAAAAATATGAATGAACTCGTGGTAGTGACAGTGGCGTGCGTACGATAGTCCCTCGGTGCGCATGCGTACCGCCGTTACGCACGTAGCACGTGTACCGTTTTGACGTCGTCGACGTCTCATTGTCGCAGACATTTGCATCGATCGCGCTTTTAACAATTTTGGAATTCAGCACGAGTTTCTGGGTAACCGAGTTCATAATTTTACGAGTCTTCGGATTATCAGTCTGTCGGTATGATACCTTGTGGATTTCATCGTACCAGTTTTTTTAGATATGACACCCGAAGTTAGGTTACGTAGAACATGGATTTGAGATTCTGCAAGACTCCGACGGTATGGACGAGCGAAAACTAAATAAAAGTATTATTATTTCTTTGCTTTGTTTTGCCTCGAAGAGAAAAGAGTGAAGGGGACTGTACATACGAGTGAAGAATTTCAGCTGGCGTTACGGAGAGGAAGAATGAGTATGGGGCTATGGGAAAATGAGGACATTGTCTGATTTTGAACAAAGATAACCGAACTGGGTCGATGGGCCTAGGAGGAAGCGTCGGAAGTAGAAGATCTGTCTTTGTTCCTTTCTCTCGTGCGTTCCTCCTTTCCTTTCCTCGTGCTGTTACATCTGTTCGATGATCCACACGACCGTTGCGTCTGTAACAAACGATATGATAAGCAGAATGTATTACATATAGATAAGAGAAATAATAATAAAGAATATCGGTACGCTTTGGCCATTTACTTCTCGAAACTTCCACGTTTCATCAGTTGAAATTACTCGACGCCCTTTCGCGCTGGGGTTTTGTCTCTTCGTCTTCTCGCAACTCCTTCTACTCCGAAAATCATCGACGAATTCCTTTGCTTCTTTCCTTCCTGAGATTTCTCAAAGTTCGGGGATTCGGTCGCGTGTCGATTCCCATAGGGTAGGTTCCGGATGTGGCCTGATCTCTATCCCCGTTTTCTTTGACGGTTCATTTCTAAATATAAAGGCCGTGTGGCCAGCATGTACACCACACTGTACGTACACATACTCGTTATATGTCAGCCCGCTTGAGATTCAATGCAGTATCTATATACGTCAGTCCACGTATCTACTGAAATGCATATGGTATTCGCACAACTAGATTTACGTCTCAAGAAAAATAGGAATTTTTTTAAATTAGTAGCCGACATACGTACATGTTATTCAGAGTCATTAGAAAAAAGTTATACGAAATTGATCCATGCCTCTGTGTCTCGTACGTGTTAAAATAATCTCGTGTATATAGGAAATATGACGAATGGACTCGCGTGTTGGTATTTTTTCATCATGTGCAGGGCAGAACGAGTGGTTTTCATGTGTCAATAAAATATGTGTGTCTCTACAGTACGAGGAACGCGTGCGTGGCGTCGTTGAGAGTATGTAAGTGCGTGATATATAAAGTGTCTAAAGATATGGTAATGTATTCACATGGTTTTCGTGCACACATGGAGAAAATGACGTCTATAGTGAAGAGTAAGCAGCCGTCATATTGCTTGACTCGGCTTTGTCGGACCGGAAGTCGTTCCGTCAATTCAAGCCAATTTTTACGCTTACCTGTCCCACACCAGCATGCATTTGTGTACCATAATATCCCGTCGTACAACATCCACACGCCATACGGTTCTGGAAAAACGGAAGTTGAATTCAGAGTATGAATATTTATATAAAGATTATGAGTAACATTCCGGCATTAATCTTTTAAGCGATTAACAAATTTAGGTGCGAAGAGAGGAAGAAAAATTGATCTTGAGGTAGAAGAGAGAAGAAAAAAGGTCTCGAGTATTGATGACAGCGTGGTGTAACGATAAATATCTAGTATTTAAAAGTGGTGAGTTAAAGTGTTGATCAAAATAGTTACAGCACATTAAAACAATGCAGTAAGAATAAAGCGCGAAGATTGCTGCAATAAAGACGCACGTGGATAAAAGTAGAAATATAAAAATACATAAATGTAGAATTTCGGAATTTCTGCTCTCGTAGGTTGTCGGTCGGCGTGGGTCGGTTCGACCCGCCATCTAGCGGCCTCACCCACGAACCTCCGTAGTTCCCTACGTTTATTCTCGGCTCGTCGAACGTAAATATTTTTTTGTTGTCGCGTAAAGTCACAGACAGAAATGACGCCGAGAGCGTGGAGTACGGAAATCGCTGGGAAAATCTGTCATAAAAGAAGAGACTTAAGGTGAACGCGAAACGACATAAAGCATAGCGACGGCTTTGTATCGCATGGACTTGGTTTAAAAGAATTTTTAAATTAAATCTTACGTTTTTCGAGACCGCCATTTTACCGACGTCATTGCGACAATCACGAGCTTTTTTCGATTTTTTTAATTTGTGCCTACGACTTAACACTGGATTTTGAAATTGAAATTTCTTCGTTTCTGGATACGAGTGTTAGTGGATATTGGGAAAAGCACACATTTTATGAAGCCACAGATAACGTAGGATAGGAAGTGGAAATGGAGCCAGACTTCCCAAGCAGGGAACCACCGAGGGAGGAAGCCCATCCGTATCCGGAGGGGGCATTTACAAAACCCCATTCAGCGTTCGGCTGAATGAACGAAGAAGAGAAAAAAAAAAGGAAAGAAATAAATACAGCTCCTAATTTAATTACAATTAACTTCCGTGAATATTATATTATACAATTCTAAAGTCCTCCTCTCTAAATTGCCCTCCCCTTCCGGTTCCGTGCTATTAACACCGTATTTGATTTTGCTTCCGACTCCTTTTCAAATTTCCTTCTCCGAAGTGCCCAAAGATTTTTAACGATAAAAACGGTATGATAAGAAAAATGTCTTTTTCGCGTAAACTGAAAACTGCAGAAAATATAATAGCGATTCGTCACGTTATCTTGGCCACGGAGCTAATTGTCCGCTGTTCCAGTATATAAATTGCGACATACGAAATTTCGCACGCAATTTGTCCATTGTCGATTTTGGCTCCCGACAATTACGTTATCTTGGGCTAATTAGCTGGATTTTCCAGGAAATACAGAAAGAAGGAGCGAAGGACCGAAAAGGAGGAAAGGAAAAAAAAATAGAGAAGAAACAATGCCCTGAGAAGGATCGTCCCACTTACGCAATTTCTGCGCTGCTCACGCAGCTCGCAGCTACGCACAATTATATTACGCTTTGTCCCGTTCTACGCATCACGGCTTTTCGACTCTCTCACAGTTTCTCCATATCATTATTTTCCTACTTTAACGTCGCGCTTGAAAATCGCACGCCATTAGGAAATATTCTCCGCTCCCGTTCGAATTACGCTGGTACAGCCGTATTCCCTGTAACGGGAAATTTTATTTTTCAATCATTAATTCGTGTCACAGCTCATAATTAACCCGATCAATTAATAAATATACTTTTTCCCTTTCAGCAGTAAAGAAATTTTCAGCACAGAATATCTCGATTCCCAGCGAGTTATTCGTAGCCGTAAAACTTGAAGCAGGTCAAAATACGCAAACTGTTTTCAAACGTACAACAAAGATTTATGATTCGTGGGAATACTTGAATTAAGGAGTATAGTGCCTAGCGGCATAATGACGACGATAGTGGAGTAACGTAGTACGCATAGATCCGAAAACATAGTAGCCGTAGTAAAGCGAGTTAGCGAGAAAATAAATGCAGTAAAGGACTCAAGTAATGTCGATGCGAATCATATGGAAATACAAAATAATAATTTCTCTTCCAACGTATAGAAATTATCGTGGCGTAGAAATGCTCTTTATCGGTATTCTCATAAGTTTCCGTTCCCACAAAAAGGCTCGATTGTTCCGCAAAAGGAAGCTGATCTATTCTATGTGTTCCATGCTCGTCTAATTGTCCTTCCATAATTTATTTCTCATAGCGTTAGACTATGTAAATGCAGCTTTGGAATGGATCTGAAGCGTAAGGCTTATTATTATCGCTCATGCAAGTTGAATTTAGGTCGTCTTGGACAATTAAAAGATTTTACTGCACGGCTAGAATTTTTCATATTTAACTGCATACACAATTGTCCTGAAGAGTCCAGAAAGAAAAAATCGTCCACGAGAGCATAATACCTTCGAATCGAACAATAATCCATGTGACACTCGTGCACATCTTTGTAACAATAAGGTACGGTTACGCTTCAGAGAAATGTTTCACAACTATTGTATTAGCAACGGAAAATGTTTTTGTTCAGTGACAATGAGAAATATTTTTAGTAAAACAAAGGCGAGTCGAATTTCAGTTTGGTTTCAAACCATAATTGAAGTTAGTTTCACTTATCGTGCGTCGGTAATGCAGATCTCTACTTAAATTGCCATCGGCTGGACATAATTCTTTTCACAGTTGACAGATGTTACGGTCAACAATGACAATACTCCTAAGAGCATTTAAGTTAACCAAAATTATCAAAGAAGTAGTTACGCCAACTCACAGATGGTACTAAACGAGCGATAATATTAGCGAGAGGAGTATTTGTTTATATTCTATAGGGTTTGACACATGGAAACGCCATGCGTTCATTCGAATTTTTAACATTTTTTACATTATTTATAATAGCCAAGTGCGACGAGCAAGAATGTACAATCGATTCTAAGGAATCTTGCAGTGAAAACGATACTCATCAGAAATACAAGAGAGGTGTATATGTGTATAGAACGATTATAACCTCAAAAAAAGATATATACTATTCTTGATTAGGAAATATTAACTTGATTAAGATATTTGCAAAATAAAATATTTTTACCTGCATTAATAAAGATCTTTTACGTTTCCCGTTGCAATACGATTATGTAGTTTCACTGCGCGAGATAATAAAAAATTTTTCATTGTCACGAGTTTGCCTCGCATTATATTTAATATTGTGAATTTTGCATGTACGCAGAGATAAACGAAAAATATGATAAGTACTTGGCAGCGGTTGGAAATGCCGAGCTGGAATTCGTCGAATGCAATCGTACCAACTGTGGATGTTTTTCAAACGTGATAGCGCGAGATTTGAAACCTTTTCAAGAAAAGGGCATTAGTCACGAATTGATAAATGCAGCGAAAGTAAGGTAAATTACCTCATTTCAACTATCTTATTCAATGTTTTCAAGATGACTCAAATTTTTGTGTAGCGGTGCAACATTATATCAAATAATAAAAGGTCGTCTATATCGAGAAACGGATTGTATGTTTCCATCAAGATGTGCTGGAATCGAGCATTTTATTTTGAAAATTATTGATAAATTGCCCGATATGGAATTAATCATAAATACGAGGGATTATCCGCAATCAAGTAAATACTATGGAAATATGTTACCTGTATTTTCTTTCAGCAAGGTAATTTAGTTGTGTTATTCAATTTTCAATGTGATTGAATTGTCGTCTCTTGCACAATTTCATTGACACTTCTCTGTTTAGACTCCAGACTATTTTGATATATTGTATCCGGCTTGGTCATTTTGGGAAGGTGGACCTGCGATATCGCTATATCCACGGGGTCTTGGAAGATGGGATCAACACCGAGTAACCATAAACGAAGCCAGTGAAAAGTATCCGTGGGAAGAAAAGGAATCCTTAGCATTTTTCAGAGGATCTCGAACCAGTTCAGAACGAGATAATTTGATTTTATTAAGTCGCAATGAACCGTCCCTGGTTGATGCTCAATACACAAAAAACCAAGCTTGGAAGTCTGACAAAGTACGTTTTTAGTCATGAATTTGGTAGCGTTTAGATTCTTGATAATAATTTTTGTTTTTGGAATCACAAAAGTACAAAATTATATCAAAATTAATTACATCGTTTCAGGATACTCTAGATGCTCTGCCAGCAAAAGAAATCTCCTTGGAGGAGCATTGCAAATACAAATATCTATTCAATTATCGTGGTGTGGCAGCATCATTCAGACACAAACATTTATTTTTATGCCGGTCTTTGGTTTTCCATGTGGGAAACGAATGGACAGAATTTTATTACAAAGCAATGAAGCCATGGATTCATTACATTCCTGTTCCTAAGGACGCTAATCAACGCGAGCTCAAGTAGGAAACAATATTTGTAATTTGCAAAAGCTATTTATAAAAACTCATAAACAATAAACATGTACTTTCAGGGAATTGATTCTATTTGCTAAGGAAAATGATGGCCTGGCAAAGAAAATTGCAAATCGTGGAAGAGATTTTATCTGGAGCAAACTTCAACCATCCGATATAACGTGTTATTGGAAAAAACTGCTTCTGAGTTATGCAAAACTATTGTCTTACAGACCAACGCTTAACAAGAATCTCATAGAAATTAAAAAGAAATAATTAAATACCCCCCGACGCTACGTTTAGAAAGATAAATAAATTGTAAATGCATTCTAAAAAAAAAAATGATATTTTCTCAAATACTTTCAAAGCAACGTTACTATCACGTTAATCTTTATATTCAATATCGATCAGAACAATAATGGGCAAGATGCAGCTTTTGGAAAATTGACTTTCAGGAAAAGCGCATCATCCACTTTGCTTATTTCAGTATTATCAACGATACTTAATTCCACTTATACTTTATATCTTATGAAAATAAATTGATCTTACGTTATTTCACTTTTATAAGTAGCTTGCTCTGCCGACACGTTAGTCTGGGATGCTCTCCAATACACCAACAAAACTGTATACAGAAGAACGTACATCAGTATATGAAAAAGATAAATAATTCAAATATTTTACAGAAAAAGAGAATCCGTAGAAATCATTTGTTCCCACTGTATGACATACGTACTGACTTATAAGATGAATTGTACTTCTTCAGGGACGTTCATGTTTTTTCTCAGAGTATATACACCTAAATAAGTTTTAACTGTATAATAAAACCGAAAGGACGTGAAATGCCTTCTACGATCACAGTCCTGACGATGCCTCGTATCATTGTGTAAAAAAGATGATGTAAAAAAAAGACTAATTTAATGCCGACCACAGAAAGATAAAACGTCCATTACGTACACGATAGGTATAACATACGTTATACAGACAATACGGTTATTTTGGAATTATAATCTGTTCGTATCTACAGTAAAAATAGTACATTTATTATGAAAGAAGGTTCGTCCTCGTGCACTGGAACTCGCAGGCACGTATGAAAGAGAGAGAGAGAGGGAGAGAAAGAGACAATCAAACAAAATGAAATATGGAAAAGTAATGGCATGGCCCGTTATAAGGCATTTACGTGGACAGTTTCTACGCCACATTTATTTTCGTTCCTTGGGAACATTGTAATTGATTATAAAGACAGGCAGTGTTATCACGAATCAACTGGTTATGGATATTCATTAATGAATCATAGAATTAAAAACCAATATCAATCGGACATTCGTTATGTCATCTTATATGTACGTAACTGTATACGAACGTTGTCTCTCCTTGTTATTTTGGTAAATAAACAATTTTTAAAAATGATTACTTATTTTTTCTTTACTGCTTGAACTTATACGGGCCATGTAGAAAAATTTTATTGTGTATTCGAATGGCGTTCTTTGACCTTCGCGCAGACGCATTTCAATTGCACTGAAAACATATATTCCCCATGTTTCAATTTTTGTTTGTTATATTTGACAAGTTATTCTCTCCCTTTCTTTTTTACTCTACATCTAATTTCATATTCACTCCTCTCACTCACTCATTCGCGTAGTTTTCTCTGTTATATCGTATTGAACGACTGCCATTTGTCAGCTGCGCACTTAACCTTTCGTTAGTCCTTTTTGTCTTGCGCCGTAGGATTATGCCTCCGGATGATGATAAACCGATTTACAATGTTAATTAACCGTTGTATCGACATTATTAGGTTTACCGTGGCATTGATGTGGTAATTTAGGTAACCCCGTGGCTTGACGATTTAGGATACATTAGCTCCTAACCATTTTAATTGAATTTTTTTAAGGAAACCAGTGTTAAGTGCCAGGAACACGATAAAAAATATGAGATTGGACAATTTTATCGAGATTCAGCCTTCGTCTTTGGTGGCCTGAAGGCTTTTAGCTTTTTCGTTTTCTTTTGCTTGGTTGCTCCTCCGGAGCCTGACTGGAAAGCTTTCCAGCTGTCGACTCTGGATTGTCTGGACTCCTCAAAGTTTCGCTGCCATTCTCGTTCCAGCGCAGCTTGTGCTTCTGCTGATAATTCTTCTTCTCTTTTTCGTTTACGCTGTTCTGCATCTCTTGTAGCTAATTCCCGTCTACAGAATGGATTTATATATTTCACCTGCTTTGGTGCGTAATAATGCTATTTACCTTCTGCGCTCCATGTCAGCAAAGAGTTTCATTGTCATGACCCACACTGCATGTCTGTATCCCTCCTCAGTTTCTTCGTCTAGCACATGCGCGCCCGTTCCATCGTTTGCGTTTTTACCTTCTTTCTTTAATTTCTTTTTCTTTTCCGTAATCTGCATTTCAAATTGATCGTATTACAGAGATCAAATTTTTACTACAGTGGTCGTGCATTTTAATAATATTGGTTTACTTATTTTCAAATTACCATGTGATCTGTTCGTGCTTTTGCCTCCTCGATAACATCCATACACTTTGCTCTAGTTTCTTCATTTTCCAAGGTTTTCCATGCCTTGTTCACAACTGAAATTAAATATACAAAAAAATAAAATCTAATATAAATGACTACAGGACATATACAAGTCAATTATATCCTTACTCTCAAATGCTTGTTGCGCTCTTTCAGCATCATCTTGGTTTTTGTCTGGATGTACCAAAATTGACATCTGCATAAAGCAATATTGGTGAAAAAGTCATGCAAGTGATACGTGAAGAATACTTCAAGACTACTATTATTAATAAACCTACCCGACGATATTTCTTCTTGACTTCATCGATGGAGGTGGTCGGATCAATTTGCAAAACTTCAAAAGGATTCAAATTGAAGTACGAGGAACCAGGACGTAAGAGTCTATCAATTTGTTGCTTTGGAGTCAAGACAGAGTCCCTCTTCTCGATTTCCTTAACCTGAACAAACAATAAATCTATTGCGGCAAATGTGTTAATTATAAGTAAGATATATAATGCGACAATTTACAGGTTAGGCCTGTAAAGAATCCCGTCCCTAAGCAATAAAGAATCAGATATGCGTTCATGCATATACTCATTCTAAAGATCGTAGTATAAGGTACACCACCCGAAACTCAAACTTCCCTTGCGTTAACCGTCCTTATTTACATTTCAGGATAAATATCGCTGACGTTTATCAAACCTGAAGAGGGACATTATTGTTTTCACGATTACATAATGAGAGGAAGGTGCCACGTTCGAAATTACACAAAGCACCAACCGACACCGCCATTCCAAACAAACTATAAAGTAACCTACTTCTGTATAAAATTCGTTAAATTCATCCTCTCTTTTCGCTGGAATTTCACTGGATAAACTCGATTTGGAGGCAGCCATCTTGTTTCTTATCACACGCTCCGCCGACTGTGCCTCCATCAACACAAATGGCCACAAGTGTGTCAACTATATCCAAGAACTACAATATCCACAAGATGACTACTGTTACCGACCGTGAAAAAATACGTTCTTAAATCAAAGCAGATTGTCAGGCGTCACTAGTTGTAGCTCCTTTAAAATTCCAGGGAAACTTCTCTTTCCTCGTGCGTTACCTGAAAACCACGTGAAACTGGCGGGCCGTGTCACGATGTCACAACTGGTCACAATGAATCGCTACGTGGAGAATGACTTGGCGCGGTAAGGGTCTCCGAGAGTCTATCGTGACGTTTTCTTTTTGTGTCCGTATTTAGATCGAGGGTAGTTACGCATGCACATTTTGGTTTGGTAGCTGATAGGGATCGACTTTCAACGAAGAAGCGGCGCTCGCAGACAAAATGCGTTTGAAAACGATCGGCTTTATTCAGTCGACCCAGTGGAGGCTACCAGTAATGCCGCCGTTTACGTACATAGAGATAAGATCTTCGGACCAAGTCGTAGTAGAAACTGTAGATTACGAGATTCCACCGAAACTCCTTATTCCTTTGGAAACGACGCATTACTTCCGCGACGAGTCGTTTGTTTTGTTGTGCTCGCACACACGTAACTCTTTCTTTAGGCTATAGCGGCTGTAGTCACTGCCGTGGCTTATAAATATATATAACGTTTTCAGTTTTTTTTTTTCTATATGGCCGACGCTGCAACTAATAGCGTGCGCGATATCTTTCCAGTCTATATCGATAATTTTTATGTCACGAGGTTAGAGAGAGAAGGAGAGATACAGAGATGCATACACAAGTATACTATATAGCCCGTTAACGTACGCACGAGGGATTGGTATAAATATTTTTTTTGTGTCGCTACAGTGAGTAGTGATTCTTGATTCTGGTGCAAGACTCAATACTGGCATCTTGCGAAAAGAAAAATATAGGAATCACTAAGAATTTCTCTATCCGAGGCCATTCCTTGTAGTAACCGGACGATGCCTTAAAACAAGGGTGCTGTAATGGATCGTCCATGGTTAATCCTACCCACCAGTTTTCAAGATCTAATGGTTAAGGGTTACCAATACCACCTAGGCGAGTCTTCCTTCCGCTCGCTAATTCTCCGGGACATGTGGAAAATTCACACGATAAAATCTCCCAAAATTACAGCGAGGATAATCCAAGCAAAGAGTTTTCCAGCGGGGCTGCTTATGGCGGTAAAGACGAAAATTGAGCGATCGCCAGAGTCAAGGGGATAAACGCATAAGAGAGGTTGGATATGGTGGCGCTTCGTGATAAACGAAAGGAGAAACCGCGAATTGCGCGTTCCGAGCGTCAAGTATGTAGAAGAGAGTGACGTAGAGGCATAGATAGTGAGTGAGACAGATCAGTGGACGGGCGATAGGAGAGGAAATGAGAGAGAGAGAGAGAGAGAGAGAGAGAGAGAGACAGTGGGATTAACAGCATGCGATTTCCCTCTAGGCAAAGCGTATTGCCCCCACCCTCGTGGAATTTACTTCATTCCCTCCTAACCCTTCGCCTCTGTCAGAGGCTGATTGTGAGAGCAGCAGTGAGCAGCAGTGAGCAGCAGTGGTTCCCCCACCAGGAGTACCGTGACTCCCCCCACTCCCGGCCTCCCGCCATCCCCACCAGCCGCGATGTTATACCCCCTGCTAACAGCCACAGCTCACTCTGGATGCTCTGGAGCATTACTCCCACTCCGTGGGATATCTGTGCCCCTACCAGACCGATCGGACCGCCACCCACCCTACCGCTCGGTCACTCAGAGGTAGGCGCCAGAAATTCGCCTCTTCGCTCCTTGGCTCGGCTGTGATCCCTTTGCTGAGCTCGAAGGCAGTATGCGCCGCGCTGCCTAGCCGGCACGTTCTTCTGCGTGGCTGCTTTTATTCTTGTTGTCATCGTTCGAGGTCGTCGTCGCTTTTCGTCATTGCTCGTCATTCGTTATTTAGGAGTGCTCTCGAGAAGTACAGAACGACGCACGAGTCATTTGGAGATTCTCTCCTGTGATTTGTTGGCAATTCTTGATCGATGAAGGTGATTTGTATTGGCAGCGTAATTTAGCAAATAATTGTGAGAACATTTTGGAGGTGAGAGGGAGGGGACAAAAGGCGAGAGAGGGAGAGAACGAGAATAGTTGTAGAGATTGAGAGTTATTGACAGAGAGAGAGAGAGAGAGAGAGAGAGAGAGAGAGAAAGAAAGAAAGAAAAAAAGAGAGAGAGAGAGTGTGAGAGAGAGTGAGAGAACGTGTGAGTATAGAAAGGGTGAAAAAGGGTAAGGGAAAGAAGTACCAAGTGAAGAAAAAGGACAGTGAGAGTTTTTAGTGGAAAGGACCGGTACGGATCGCGGGATATTGTTGTATTAATGGAGCAGCTGTTTCTCGAGAAATAGATATTTCGCGGGAAATTTGAAAAGGCTGTTTTTTTTTCTCGTAGATATAGTGAATGAAGAAGAGAATACGTATTACGTAATCTTATACTCGCGAATTGTGGCTGTGTTGAGAGATTAAGCGATTGGTGATGAAATACGTGAAATTAGATTCCCCACCTTTCTCTAGATAATCGAGCTGTATCTACGTCACGATAAAGTGGAAGATCTGGACGTACGCGGTGACCAAAGTGCGCAACGGGTAAACTTTTCTACCAAAACATGGCCACGTGACCGCGACTCTCGACGATTGTAAACACACCGAGCGACCCACGTGGTACGACCTGGGATATTTTCAATTTCTCCCTTGTGATTCATCGCTATTCCTACGGCGACACTATTTCTAACGGTGTGGACCGTAGCCGAGGACTACAGTCTTCTTCAGAAGTTACAGCCTCTTTCTTCGGCACGCGGCACATTGGTCATTCGTTACAAGAGACCTGGCTTTAACGTGGTGCACAATTTTTATTCATGCGCCCTTGGGAACTTCATAAATCCTTCGTTCGTCGCTCTAACTGAGCGTCCTTGAACTTTGTGCAAAAAGGTGAACACAGAGTGATTACCTATCCCCGGGGATCTCGGGTCAAGAATTCAGCCTATACAGAAACTTCGACCCTTGGTGGTCGAGGATCGTCAGTCAAAGTGGAGTACACGGACGGAGTGAGCATGATGGACTCGGTACCGAGTTCAGGTTCCGGGTCGGGATCTGGTACCGGTACCGGTGGAGGAGTGCCCTTTGACCTGGAGAACGGTTTCGAGCCACAGACCAGAGCGAGGTCAAACACATGGCCTCTACCTAGACCAGAGGGCTACGTCGAGGGCAACGTCGTCGGCGGTGGTCCCGGTGGGAAAGAAGGCGTCGAGGGTGGTACACCACCTCAGCAAGGGCCACTGAGCCAGGGCGGCGGACTTCTTCCAGTTAAGAAGAATTCATCGCGAAGAAATGCCTGGGGCAATCTTAGCTATGCTGATCTGATCACTCAGGCCATCACCAGTGCTCCCGAGAAACGACTCACCCTGTCGCAGATCTACGACTGGATGGTTCACAACGTACCCTACTTCAAGGACAAAGGCGACAGTAACAGCAGCGCTGGATGGAAGGTCAGTCAAACAATCTTTCCCTTAAATCTCAGACATCGTATTTCGTTCCAATATCTGATTCATTTACCCTGCAACAGAGTTGGATACCTTACCCAGGTACCACCCTTAAAGTTTGCGGGAATCAGAAAAACACTTGGACCTCAGTTTTTACTAAGGAATCCATACGTTGAAAAAAAATGTTCGAGGCTTCTTCGAGGTACGAGGAGTATCGACTCTCGCACAAAATTCCTCTTTATCTTTTATCTAAACCTTTTTCGCTATAAAGATCCAGAAGAGACGCGTACGGGAAAAGCGACGATCCTGCCCTCTCGTAGCTAGTTCCTCGAAGTTCGCAATTCGTAGCAGCCTCTTCCTCAAGAGTCAGCGATTGGACCGATCGTGATTCCTGTCAAGTGACACTGACACCTGTCATGTCAAAATATTCCCTGGTATTTTTGCGTACTGCGTCGTGGGTCGTGACTCAGGCAACCTGGATGATCCAAATCGATGCAACTTTTGTCCGAGCGTCACCGAAATATCATCACGCACGGCTCTCGTCCAGCTAGATTTTCCATGCGTGATATTATTCCACGTATGTTCAATCGTATGTGCACATATCCATAAAAGACACGTAGAGCAACTATTCTAAACACGCAATTTAATCGACAAGAACTGCTAACGTAACGCGTGGCTACATTAAAGCGCATTTGACGTAAAGCTTCGAAGGAGAGGGTAATAATTCCCAGGCACTCGGCTGCCTCGACTTTTCCATCAAGGTCGCCAGAGGTTAGAACCTCGACGTAAACCGGCTGAAAGCCGTAAACGTCGCTGAACTATTGCGCGGAGAATCACGGGACGGAGAATCGCGTCACATGGTTTCGGCATGCCGTAACGCGTTCTTGCTTAGTCTGGCTACATACCTGAGTTTATCCACTGCACATTACATATCTAGCTACGCCTTTTAATATCACCAGCAAAGAGACTCACGTTACTCGGACGCTAGCAGCAACAGCACCAGCAGCAGCAACGAGATTAGTTTCAGCAATACCTGAGGTAGATTTGCATGCTGCCTTCAGCGAGAGGCCGGTCTAACCTCACGCGACTGGATAACGCTCGAAAGTGCGTGCTTTGCGCGCCTGCAAATTGCTCGATAGGCTGGCAACGCGAGGCTCGCGGAAAATCGGCGGCTCGCAGATTCTGAATCAGCTGTAATAGGCAGAGGCAGGCAGCAGCCGTGGAAACGCTGCTTAATTTTATGGGTCAGGATACGAATACCATGTACACGTGGTGCATCGGTCATTCTAGATGGAGGTTTTAGGCGGGCCTAATAGTAAAGGCTGGATTTTCGTATTATCCCATCGCGGGGGGTCGATTCTTATATTCCTTAGGGACTGAGAGAGAGAGAGAAAGAGAGAGAGAGAGAGTTCCTAAGGAATATTATCCCTAGGAATATTGTCCCTATAGATATATATGTATGAATACTTTACATATCCGTGACTCGTTCAGGCGACTCTCTTACTACTCTCGACCTCCCGAGCACACAGGATACTCAAGACGAGGAAACTTTTCATCACTGGTACGAAGGGAGAGTATCGGAGAGCAGGAAAGGGAGGGAGAGGGAATCAGAGAGAGAGAGAGAGAGAGAGAGAGAGAGAAGGAGAGAAGGAGAGAACGATTCAAGCTGAGTAAAGCCGGCTTACCAAAATCCTGTATCGTGCTCTCGCGGTTCTCCCCCCCCCCCCTCTCACTGTCTCTCTCGTAACACGTTAGTTAGATACACGTTGGCGAAAGTGTGTCAAGACTCCTCCTACGGTTTCGCCCTCGTCGCCTCGACGACAATCCCGATTCCCAAGGGATAGGAGGGAACAAGATTTGCCGGATCTACAATTGGTCAATATTTCTGTACCGCAAGTATTAACACGCATTGACACGCACTTGCGATGCTTCGAGAAATCCTGAGGAATCAACATAGCGCGAAATCCGTGTTTACGCACGGGATACCCAGTTAGCGTTTTAAGCCAGATGTTAAGTTAATAGCGCAAAAGATTTAAAGCAATGTACTCGCGACTCGTGACTCGATCGCGTTGACGCCCAAATCTTGCGAAGCTAAAGAGTGAAGAAACCCGTGCGAACTCGAATGACTGGCGAATGCGCGGGAGGACGCAGCGTCGTCGGCGTCGCCGTCGCCGCCGTCGCCGCGTAGAACGCAGGAACGCAGATAGCCGAGACGAACCTCGTAGAGGATTTATCAGAGCGAGAGTCTGCTCAGCGTGGCGGCGTGAATTTAAGCGGGCTTTCCGCGTTATTTTTGCACGGCCGGCACTCCGCGTCGTTGCCGGGTCTACCCGGGCGCTGCTCCCACGTTGCCGATATCGTCCTGGGGTCATCTCGCTCCACCTACTACCAGAGGAGGGCTGGTGGGGAACCCCCTCCGTGCCTCGTCCTCGTCTTCTTAATTTCCATTCTCGTCTCCGCTTCTTCTCTTGGAATATGCATGTAACGTGCAACACGTAGGACACACGTAGACTTTGGTAATTTCTTGAAGATCCGCGCGACATCTTTGCGCGGCGATCGCTCTCTCCTCCCCGAGTGCGCATTATGCGTCAACGTACTTCGCCGCTGTATGTACAGGATATATCGCGCGTCGCGCGTACGCGGATTCCCGTCGACAGAGGGTGCGCGCACAGTCGACGGCGCGACGCTCGGCTTCGGAGAATTCGAATTCCAGCGGGACTGCACGTCCGGCATCTTGAATCCCCGTTCACCGGTTCGGCACGGTCGTTCGGCGTATCCACCTTGCCTGGAGCAAGGCCGCGATTTCCTCCTGGCAAATTGCGACAGGGATTCCCGCTTCGGGGTCCGGCGCATTTTAACCAAGAGGAGGAGCACCTTTCTCCTCTTGAATTTCTCGCCTCGAGTAACTTTCCAAGCAGGTTACGAGCACCGTCCGACGCGAGCAGCGCCAGCGCCTCTCCGGTTGCACTTGCTCTCGTGGCCCCAGGTGGGCATCGGGTGTCCTGGCGGGAGAAAAAGGAAGCTCCGGCGCACCGATCGCGCATAGCGCGGCCGCCGCGACGCGCTCAAACTTCCTCGGAGAGCGGGATTACGCGCTCGGACGATGTCTTACGGGTTAGTACGGACGCGGCAGGTACTAATACAGTAGGTCGGGTCTGGTATGTACGAGGGTGACGTAATGGGTGTGCGGACAGGTACGTAACCGCTGGCTTCACGTAACTTTACCCTTGACTCTACTAGGTGAGCAGCATTACAGCTCGTTACGAAGGCGCGATCGGCCACGCGCGTCCACGAGGCGCGCGCAGGGATATTCGCTCCGGCTCATTGGCGCTGCTGTCGCGTGGAATTGAGCCGCGCGGCGCGCACCCCGCCGTGCGAACAATAAATATTCCTCGGCGATGCCCCGGAGCTCCTTGGCTGTTGCATTGCGCAATCACGTGACGCGGGCACGTATGCGCACGCTGACAGTCTCGGAGGATCAGCCAGGTTACGAGGATCGTACGTGGGGAATTATATTTGGGAAAGAAGAACAATTTGTGAAAATAATAATCGAACCAGCGCATTTCCGTCGTTCCTACGAACCGATTTCGATGCCTGCATCACGGACGATTAAAGAATCTCCCATGCGGACTCGCCTGACACTCGACGCGTGAATATCAATCCTCCTATCGGTATTCCATAATCATATTTGGCCACTGGTTTACCATGCGTTCGCGGGCCCTGGAGGTGTCTCTCCAACACTTTGCCGGTTTACGTCTACACGCGCGAGTGTACACGGTGATCCAATCCGATCCGATCCCCGATTCGAGGCAATGACCTCGCGTGCCATTTATTCCTGCCCCTCTTCTCCGATACGTCCTTCTCGATCGCCACTCTGTCACACCAGCTCCGTGTCCCAAGCTTTTTAGACTGATCTCTCTCTCTCTCTCTCTCTCTCTCTCACTCGCTCGATTCTTCTTCCTCTTTTCTATACCCTTCTCACTCTTTCTCACTCCCTTCCCCTTACTCTTACCACCACTCTCCGTGCAGTGACTCCTCTCTCTCTCTCTCTCCCCCTCGGCCAGCGCACAAACGTTAAAACACGACTACCAGCATGTTCCCTCGCGATGATCGTTACGCAGCGTCGCTCCCGTCGCTCCGTAGCGTCGTCGTCCATTCGTGGCGTCCTTGCGAAACGCGCGCAGGGCGCCGTGACTCTCTCGGACGCATCGCGACACGCACCGAGAGTCGATTGTCAAATCTTGACGCAATTGTCGAACCGTGACGGACGATGGTCCAAGGAGCAGCGTGTGGACGTGCCGCTTCCTTCTACTCGTGGACACAAATACGTTCGGAGCGTCGAGTCGAATGACATAAAAAGTAGGACGTGCCCGCCGGGTTATCAAATGGGTCTGCCTATTTGAAATCCGAATAGGATCTCCGAAGATCGCGATCTCGGTTGGCGGGTCCATCGAAATTTAGCAAGAGGATCCGCAGGCCAGAGACTCCGGGTCATTCCAATGGCAATAACGATACTTCTTAGGTAGGTCAGCGGTCATAAAGGATCGGTTAGGTTAGGTTAGGGTCTTAGAACGTAACTGGGTGTACCGGGCAGTATCGTTTGCTATGCTAACAACCAATTTAGCAATGATCGCAAGGCTCGTCTCGTAGGTAGTAGGTCAGTCTCCTGTTGTGAACTCTTACTCTTCTTCTGGGCTCTTGAACCCGCGCGGCGACAAGCGGCTACACAGCGGGGCCCACCAATACTTTCGATCCCTCTGCGAACGTGTGCAGGGAGACCGTGCGTCGCGACGCCTCTCCCAGCAGACTCGTAGGTAAGGGACACGCACTGATAAATTGCGCACGTGCGAGTACGTGTGCCAGAGTTGTGTGCGGTGGCTCCGTGAGCGGGTAAGCAAGTGGCAACGTAGCGAGAGCAACAGGTCGGTCGAGGGGTTCTTACCGTATAGTAAACCTCGAGCTCTCCTTTCTCTCTCCCGACTCTCCTTTTTTACACCTCCCGGCCCCCCGCCTCTCTCTCTCTCTCTCACTCTCTCTCTCTCCGTATATTCGTTCCTCCCGATAGCCTCATTCGCATTTCGTCTCTGTGGCCGATCGGCGTCCGACCTCGGCTACCGGGATAATCGTCCTCGTAAAAAGTCAGGCTCGTAAGCACCGGGGGATCAAGCAGGGATAAAGTCTGACTGCTGAACGAAACCGGAAGCCGATGACGCCACGTGCTCGCCTTCGGTCTCGTTTCTGCCTCGGGATTTTATTCGTCGCTATTCCACTACTAGCGAAATGCGAGACGCTGCGGAGAGTCTTGAGGTAACCGGAAGTCGGTAGTGAATCGCTTGATTGAAGTCACGTCTTCGAAGGAGACGTCACGATTGAGTTTAATCGAGTATCCGTGGATTAATTAATTGTTTCAGCTAATTTGACTGTCCGCGCAGTCCGCGCGTAGGCTTGATCGTCCGTTGGATATTTTTTATTGCCATTTTTCTCCGATCCTCTTCTCTGTTTGTCAGGCGAACGCGTTGCACCCTGGAGATTGAGGCTGATGGTCTCGTGTCGACGAGTGTCGGCGCGGAGGCGTCGACGGATTCCCTTATCGTCGCCATGTGCACGCGTCTTGTCGAGCGGTATCACTTGGAAACAGACAGACGCGACGATGATCAATTTATTGGGCAACGACGGGCGCGGGTTGAAGCGAAATTTTGTAACGGTGTCCTGCTCGGTTAGAGATTTGGGTTCGACAATTTTTTGTTTTTGCCATTGGTACGCACTTTCGACGTCCTCGCTCGAATTCACTAGTCGCTTTTGGCAGGCCTGCCACCTGCTAAGTCGAACGAGGTTTCGCATTTATACTTTCGCGGGGATTGCCCGAACCTCGTGCCCTCGAGGATTCCATTTTTTTTTCCTTTTTCGAAAACATAACAAATTTCACTGATCGTGCTGGGATCGCGTATGGGTGTTACTACGATATACCGAGCGGACGCAGATCCTTTATGTATTTTCATGAAAGTTTCATCGGTTTCGTGGCTGAATCTGTTTTCCATGTCAAATCGCGTTATCTGCCCAGAGACGGAAGAGGCCGGAAAATAATGGATACCGCGAAGGCGCTTCGCGTCCTGTGACAATCCGATTGGCCGCGCTGACTGGAAATTTCGTCGAAATCCTGTTAAATGTGATTTATTCCACAAGCAGCGTCCAAAAGTAAAAAAAAATACTAATCACTCGACGAATACATTATATGACAACGTATGCTAATATTTTCGAGACCCGAGAGACGAAGAAGAAAGAGAGAGAGAGAGAGAGAGAGAGAGAGAGAGAGAGAGAGAGACAAATATGTATATTTTACGTGAAATCTATCGGTCGATTATACCACGTGCAGCGTCATCTTGAATTCCTACGACAGGAAGTATCTGGTGAATGACGATTCCTCGGGATGTAATGTATTCGCATGCGATCAGCGAGCAACGGCTTCTCCGGTTGCTTCCGAGAAATAATCATTATCCTCGCAATCGTTCCGTTCACGCATAACATGGCCGAGGCGAGCGCGCGTCATCGAGTCAGTGACCATAGTGTAAACAAATGATTCGGTTCAAAGGAAGGCGGGAAGAACGATACGAATCTCAATGACGTAAGAGACTCCATTTCGACCGAACGGATCATTTTTTAGGGCCAACGTACGATCTACCACCGATTCATCTCTCGTATCTAAAAATCGGCAGGTACATAAAGATCACCCAGTATATCGAGCTCAAGCCGAAGATGGACCAGCCGAACGGATAGGCCAGGATCACGTGTGCTCGTATGACACAGCCACGGAGGAAGAGTGGATAAGACTTTGTAGGAGGACTGTACATTGTCTGGTGCGCAGTAGCCAGCAAAGGCTGGTGGACCAATCGTCGTGCTCGACAAGAGGGGCCCGACCAGTCGCTATGTTCGCCATCCGAGTCAGTTACCCCGCCGCCACCACGTAGCCTGTCCCGTTTGCACGGGAACGTAGGTCGAACCCAGGTCGAGCCAAGTGGTTCAGCTGGTTGAGCGCCCTGGAGGATCGTCACACCCCAGCACCAGCTGTTCTTCCCAATGTCGAATCGTCCAAATCATCGGCTCAATTTTTTATCAGTAGCAGCAACCGGCTTGTCACTGCTCTGTCGCTCTTATCGTTTATTTTATCCAGGTTTTCTAGCACCTTCTAGAAGCTTCTAGAATTCTAGAAGTGTGTCTCTCTGCCACGGTAATGGACGCGAGCGTTGCCCTTGACGCATCTTCTATCTCGTGTGGGTGTGTCCGAAGGCAGACCAGCTAGTCCAGCGGCTAGGCATCGGAATAAAAGTCCCCGCGTAGCTCTGCCGAGGAGCTGATGTCGGTTTCTATGATATTCCTCTCTTCCTCTCTTCCTCCTACCCTCTCTCTCTCTCTCTCTCTCTCTCACTCTATCTCTCTCTCTCTATCTTACGCGCGGATTTTGCGCTCCTTTTCACTCTTTACTACGACGCCACTTGGCGTATTTATATACATGTACGATGTGGTTTGTACCGATACTCGAGTTGGCTATCCCCACCGCACCTACTCCGGACGCCGTTCGGCTACTCTCGGCTATCCTCGGCTCACTTCGCATACATGCCTGCGTTTGTTGTCCAACAAGTGTCGCACGCCGGTATCGGTGCTCTAAAGTTAGATCGACTCATGGGAACGTGCGGTGGCGTTGCGGCCGCCGTCTCTTGCTTGCGTAATCGTTACGCAGTCCTGGACCTAGCCGAGGCTTTGGTTATGCCGACCGATTCACGATCGGATCCGAGATCTGCGGTCGGAGTATGGGAATTGCTCTTTGAGATTGCGACCTCGTGATCTCTTGTCTGTCTCATTTTTTATTTCTCTATTTTTTTTCCTTTTTTTTTTTCTTTCTTAAATTGACATTCAGTACAGCTTTTTTTGTGTCGTTTCTGCGGTTTAGCGATTCTGCCGTTCGATTCACGTCAATTCGTATGAGCTTTTTATTTGACGTCACGTATCCGCTTCTATCCGCTACATTGATCTACGCTGGACGTCCTCTTCGTTATTCCTCTAACGTCTCATGGATTTCTAATCGATGATAATAATAATCAATGAAGCCGTTGGATTATCGGACTTTGCGAACGATTATGCAATCGTTACGCGACTCGCCATTCCTGCTTCTTCGACGACTCCGCTTCCTGGTGGTATCCATTTCTTGTACCTGGGACTGACCATTTTTACAGCTCCGAATCAGGTTTCTTGGAATTTCACGATTACGTGTTATTATCATTCCTTTCTGTGATACTTTTATCAATGCTTCTATTCCTAATTCTAATTAGGTCAGCACGCGTCTACCTACCTACTAACCACCTAACCCACCTAACCCACCTAACCCACCTAA